>JANEHK010001427.1:844-12958 GCA_025960845.1 Tachycineta bicolor | reverse complement strand
AAAAAAAAAAAAAAAAGAGGAATACAGGGTGAAGCCCCACACAGTCGGTTGGCAAAGGCTTTGTACACCATCAATCACCTTACGGTGCCACAGAACTCAAATAATCCTGTCATTTTGAGCCATCATCTCTCATTGCAGGCTTCGGATGGTGAGCAACAGCCTCGAGCGAAGGTACGGGTCTGAAATTTAGTCACCAAGCAATGGCAAGGACCCTATGACCTTCTCACTCTGGGCTGTGGGTATGTGTGTGTGTCCACGGACACTGGGACATGCTGGCTACCTTCAAAATGTGTCCATCCTGACCTGCGACCACAGAGGCAGAATTCAGCTGACAGGCAAGGTGGAAGCCGTGATCAACTTGAAAGTCACCAAGTGGATGAATCCTTGAGTGATCACTCTGATGATTCCTCCACAGACAGTGATTGAATTTGTATATATTCCCTTTGTTCATTTTTCTTTTTCTGTTTTTTGTTTTTTTTGTAAAGTTAAAAGGGTGAGATGTCACCCTGGTTTTTCTGAGTTTTTTAAAGCCTTTTGATTGTTTATAAAATGGAGTCAGACTTTTTAGCTACTGTACAATATTAGGAACAGTTTTCACTTTTCCCCACATATGTAACATAAAAAAATCCTTTGTTTTTCATTCTCTGTCCTTTGTTTGCATATTTCTGACCTGAAAACAATTGTAACTGACAGTTTGTCTGGCCATTCGGCTGAGGGGTGAAAACTCCAGAAGCCAATTTACAGCCAGACCCACAAATGTATAAAAAGTAAGAAATAAACAGTCAGGGGGGTTCTCGGCCTTGGCTCTCTCAGAGGAACAACTCTGACCTGAGAAATCTCTTGTCTCGTGTGATTGCTTTGTGTATCCCGATCACATGGAAGCTCTGGTGGAAGCCCTTTCGGCATTCCCCATGCTTGTAGGGCATTTCCCCAGTGAGGATGTTCTGGTGGGGGATCAAGTGGGAGGTCTGGGTGAAGCTCATCCCACATTCCCTGCACTGGTAGAGCCTCTCCCCTGTGCAGATCTTTTGGTGGATGGTTTGTTGGGTGATAAGGGTAGAGTTTTGCTTGAAGCCCTTCCCGCAGCTGGGGCAGTGGAAGGGTCCCTACTCTATGTGAATCCACTGGTGCAGGGGGAGACTGGAGCCACTCTGAAACCTTGGGACACTAGTAAGGTCTCTCCCTGGTGTGGATCTTTTGGTGACAGATCAGGAGTGATCTCTGCCTGAAGCTCTTCCCACATTGCTCACATAAATAACGCCATTCCCTGGTGTGTATCCTGTGGTGTCGGATCACGTGCGAGCTCTGGCTGCAGCTCTTCCCACATTCCCCGCACTCGTAAGGCGCCTCTCCAGTGTGGATGCACCGGTGGGTCACAAGGGTGGAATTGTGCTTGAACCCCTTCCCACATTCCCCACACTTGTAGGGCCATTTCCCAGTTTGGATCACCTGGTTCTGGATCAGCTGGGAGCTCTGGCTGAAGCTCTGTCCATCTTCCCGGCACAGGCTGGGTCTTCCATTCTCTGAGCACCCTGGGATGGGTTTAGGACCCCTCCTCATGCAGGATCTCTGGGGCTTTTCCTTCCCACTGGAGTCCTGCACTATGGAGCCACTCAAAATGGCCTCTTCAACAAGATTCTGCTTTCGGGATTTGTCCTCCCTGGTCTCCATCCTCAGCTCCTTGTCTGGGGGAGGAAGGACAAGGACAGGATGGGATTTGCCTCTGTGCCAGAGGGAAGGGGAAGGAGATCCACCCAGTGCATCCCTGTCAGGACGGCGTCGGCAGCAGGGTTGTCCTGCAGCCGGGGGCCATGCTGGGCTGGGAGATGGAGCAGGAGAGTGGGGGAAAGGGGCACTGACCTCCTCCTCACCTGCCTGGCTGTCCCAGGGCATCTTCCTCATAACCTAACCTAAAAAATTAAAAATTAAACTAAAAATACAGTAGTAAAATAAAAAAATGCTGACAGAGTCAGAATCCAACCTGACACCCAGTTATTCAGGGTGCTGCTTGCGGTCCAATCAAATCGTGGCTGCAGTCCTCCTGGAGTGACAGATGTGGTTTTGTAGAAGCAGTGCTCCTGTAGAAGGGTGTAGTTTTCCTCTGAAGGTCCAGTGGTGGTGTAGATGGGTCTGGTCTTCCTCTGGGAATCCAGTGGAAACTGGCTGGTCCTGCTGCTTTAAATCTCAGATTATATCCAGGTGGGAATGCTTGGCTCCTCCCTCTGGGTGGAGCATCTCACAATGGGATGATGTAATTTATCAGTCATGCAGTGAGAGACAATGGCCCATTAACAGAAGATATCTCCCTGGAGGAAGGATGGGTCCTGGAAGAGATAAAGAACATTGCCCCATTTGGTTGTAACAGCTGGGCCATTAACCAAAGATATCGCTCTGGAGTTATGAGAAATGGGTCATGGAACAGTTCTTACTTGGATCTCCAGCTGGTTTGTTTTCAAACTAGCACACTGGGAGAAGTGGGACCACACTGGGAAACTACTGTGAGAAGTTTGGAGTGACTGGTCTACATTGTGGGTGACTGGGCAGGACTGGGAGCATGCAGGGAGGGACTGGGATGATGTGTGAAGTGACTGGGACTATACTAGGGGCAACTGGGAGAACAGGGAACACACTGGAGGAAAGTGGGAGCAACTGTGAGCAACTGGGACCATGCTGGGGCAAACTGCATCATAATGGGGAATGACCGTCAGTGACTGGGCTCATACTGGATGTGCTGGCAAAACTGAAAGCACACAGGGTGGGTGCAACTAGGCTGATACTGGGAGCAGCCTCTTCTGGCACCAGGACCACTGAAGCCCTTTTCAGTGAGATATGAACTTCAAAGGAATTAAGGATTTTAGAAAAGTTAAGGTTTTAGCTAAAAGATAAGCTTTGCCTGAATTAGTTAAAGTAGATAGATAGATAGGCTGTGCTGGAAATAATTAGGAGTCAATGGTTAGTTGAAAGGAAATGAATCTAAAATAGCTATCCCAGATCTAAATAACTAATTTTTTGTAATTTTTGTATTTGTTTAGCTGTGTTTATAATGAGAAACAGAAGAAACTGGTAAATAGATCTAAGAACACAGACAACTGTAAATCTTCTAACATCCCATTGAAACAGTCATGGAAACAGGAAACTGGAGTTCTACCAGGTTCCATTTGTCCTGTTAGCCATTGAAAAGGTTGAAAATTTAGAATGAGGAAGACACTCCTTGCTTCCTCTTTTTATGATCCCTCCCCATAAAAGAGACCACTGGCATAATTCAAAGAACAAACTATGCATGCTTAATGGCCTTTTATCTAATTATAATACGAAGCAGAGGATGCCAAGCATTAGTGTTATGAATATGTATTAATATTTGGGGTATTCAACACTTACGTAAATAAATAGAGTCTGTAATCATTTGTAACTTTGCAGTGCATATTAGGGAGCGATCCCACACAGTTGCCCGGTATTGCATTAAACCTACACTTTCTAACTCTAACCTGTTGGAGAGTCTTTTGTCCATCACAGCTGGGTATTGACATTAGATCAATATCCATATTTTAATAAATCACCCATCATCCCGCTCCTCCAGCCCTAGCACCCCTCGCTGGGGTCTCAGCAATCCCAGGTGTCCTCCGCTCTTGGGGTCCCTGCTTTGGGGTTCTGGGGGTCTCCTCTCTCAGGGGTCTCACTTAGGGAAACTGCAGCTTTCCTGAGGCTCCCCAAACCTGGTGTCACTGCCCCCCACCAGTCCCGTGCGGTCTCCACATGGCACTGGCAGAGCTTGGAGGGCCCGGCCGGGGAAGCCCAAACCCCTGTGTGGGCACCCACATCCGCCCACCCCCTGCCACGGCTCTGCCACCACCACCACTGGGACCCCAAAAACACCCCCCCAAGGACCCCCCAATGTCCCCCCGAGGGCCATCTGCAGCTCGGCTTTGGAGCCCTGCAAACTCCAAATATCTCCCCTGAAACAAGGCAGAAAAGAACTTTATAACAACAGTTGTTAGAGTAGTACGTATTTTTAATAGACATTGAGGTGCATGGGGATTAACTTCACTAAAGACATGCATGAACACTAGAGAGCTTGCCTCTTTTATTTTTCTTTGAGGTCTTACACATGCATGGCATTGCACAATCTGCCTTACACATATTTATTCTCTGGCCTCACTCATCCTCACTTCCTATGGTAATTAACTCCTCTTGGTACATCCTCTTGGGCATGCTTAGTTCATCATGGTGGTCTCTGAGGGTCTCTAGAAGGTGAAAGAAATGGAGTCTTCCTCATTGAACTCTTCACCTTTATTTTTCTTGTGCGTGCTTTGGACCTTCTGGCACTTCTTCAAGGCAAGATGTCAGTTTCTGCTGAGTCTGTGTTTTTCTCTTTCTTTGCATTTTTTGCTTTGTTTTCTTGTTATGTTTAAGTTAGTCTTTCTTGTTATCACTGAGGGGTCCTGGATGTTTGTACTGCTTTGAAATATGTAAACAGACACAGCACTCCATATTCACTAAAGGCCTTCTAAAATGTACAATACATTCTAAAATAGAGTGTATGCTTTTAAGTTTGCTATAAAGATTAGCTAGAATTTTCAAGCCTCTCTCTCTCATGCCCTCCCGTTTCTATAGACCTAGTAAATTCTTTTACTACTACTGTGGCTTCCCTCTAGCATTAACTCACTATCTTAATAATCCTCTTTTAACATTATCCTAAGTGTTTTAGATAATGAGGTTAAAATTGCCACTCTCTTGAACATTCTCTAGTTCTATATGAGTACTACAATAGACATTATTAAATTTATACTAAATAATATCAGCAGAATAATGATGGAGTGACATAGTGTGTTTAAGACTCTAGTTGCATTTGGTGACTAAAGACTGCATCCTACCAGCTGTGGCTTGTGTCTTGCTTTATTTTTTTTGGAGAACTCTCCTTATTTCTCTTGTATCATGTTGGACAATTACTACAGATTTTTGTCTGTCATCTTGAATTTCTTTTGCAACTCTGTTCAAATCATCATGCTTTATTAATTGCTTTACTAGGGTTAGGTTTATTCTGATAAGCATGGGTAACAATTGGTGAGAGGTTTTATAATTAGACTTGATTAACTGGTGGGATATAACTGACACTAAATATGAAAAGTTGTACCTGACAATCATAACAAAATTACAGAAATTCTGTAGATACAGAAATTAGAATGATTTTTATCAGGTAAGGATATATTATTTCTACCTTGTCCTAGGTTACAGTGTAAGATGTGCCCAAAGTATGTATTCTATCACCATCTACATGAGCTGTTGAAGCTAGGTTGTGCAGTGTTTCCCTTGCCCCCTGCCTCCAGACTATCTTCTGTTAATGGCCCATCAATGCCCTGCTGCATGACTCATAGATAACTCCCTCCAGGAGCTATCTCTGGTTAACGGGCAATCAAGGCTCCATTGCAAGACTGATAAAATGATATCAGACCATTGTGAGATGCTGTGCCCAGGGGGAGGAGCCAAGCCTTCCCACCTGGATAGAATCTGGGATTTGGGACAGCACAGGCAGCCTTACCCACTGGATTCCCAGAGGACAAGGGCTACCAGACCTTTCTGTGGGATCACTGCTCCAACCAGACCACTTCATCTGGACTGCTACCACCACCACCACAGGGTATCAGATTGTATTCTGACTCTGACAGTGATCCTTTGTACTATTGCATTTATTTTATTTTACCTTGTTTTCTCTCCTATTAAATTGTTTTTTTTCTGACTTGGAGTCTCTCGTTGGTTTTTCTTTCAAGCCAGCACACCCAGACATCTTTCACCTACTTTCTCTGTTAGAATTGACCAGTCCTTCCTCTCTTTGATCACTAATTTGGTTAAATAAGACTAAAAAGCAATGATGCCTTGCAACATGGTGATCTACTCAGTATGTTTTACATTTTCCCATTTATTAGGTATCAAGGCTTAATTCTGACATGTAATAAATACAGTCTTTCAGCTTTAAGAGGCAGATGATATGAATTCCATTGACATTGCCTCATTAATATTTATTTTTCTTCAGAGTGGCTCATGAACTGTTTCAAGTTTGGATAAGCAATTAATGCATCGGTGACTCTAAAAGATAGGGAAAAAATGATTGTGAGCAAGAAAATAATGGCTTGCTTAGGGACACAGTAGTCTCTGCATTTTTAGAAGAGAATTTCATTACCTTTTTTGAGCTTTAAAGAAGCAAACAAAAAAAAAAATTTTTTATGTTTAGAAGTATCATATATAATTGTAATAAACTTGATAAGCCAAATTGAGTGAATCAAAATTTAGAATTTTATTTTGAGACTCAAACACAATCTCCGGTAGCCACAATTAAAAAGGACAGCATCGAATCCCGGGGTTTCGGTGCTGGGTGAATGCGGTAACAGACTCTGTCAGTTTGTCACCCCTTTGTTCACAAATTGAGTCTCCTTACTGCGGATTTTTATACAGTCTCTCGCTGAGGGCCGACTGAGACAGCGAGACTCGTGCCTCACGGTAGCTTCATTAGATATTCATGTCTTTGTCCGGGATCTGGTGAATAGTTTTTCAAAAGCAGAAAAGCAATGTCCTTATTGCTGCGTCCGGAGAAGTTTTGGGAATGGTAACATCGGGCTGGAACAGATAAGGTAGTGATCTGATACAAACAGGAGATCATCAGAGCACCCATCTCCCTTTTCAGTCCCTTTGTGCTGTCTTTACAACGATTCCCGGTAGAGATTCCTCGTGCCCCACTGTGCAGCTTTCGTCTCAGTTAACCCTGTACACAGCTTTTAGTTTATTGATCTTAAACCCAATTTAAAGTAGATTAATGCTATATGACACATTATTACATTCTGCCGTGAATGAATTATATATTTTATTGCTTAACACGAATTAACTTCAGGACCTATATCACATAATTATGCAAGTGTTAATGTGAGAATCTACAGAGTGTCATGCCTAATGATACATGTAGTTGTGCAGGTTTTTGGCCAAAAGTTTATGTGCAAAAGATTGGACAGGTGGGATTGCACCGTGTACAATTTGTCCCACAGGATTAACTATGGAACACCAGATATATTTCTATAAATACAGCTATGATTGATTCTGATCAGGTTTAGACAGAAAGATTTATTCACCCCAGAGTAAATAAAAAAGAGTTATTTGCTCCACAGTATAGAAGTTAAAAAAATTATAGAATATAGTGCTCTAGGAAGCAATTTTGAAGTAAACAGGGCTTTGCTGGAGTTGTTTGAGCCCATTGCAGGCAGAGCCTCCTGCTCCAGCAGGAACTGCCTTTCCTGTGCCAGGACCAGGGCAGATCCCGCTGCAGGAAAAGCCCCAGGCCAGCCCCAGCACAGTGAAGGCCTCGGGCACAAGTGCAGAGTGCCGTGCTGGGAGCTGTGCCAGGGAGAGCCTGAGGCAGCAAAGGCACCTTGGCAGCAGCAGCTGCTTCCAGGCCATGGCCAGAAGCCTCCCTTGGCAAGGCGGCCTGGTGGCCAGCACTGCAGAGCTGCTGCTCCAGGGCTCATTTCTGGCTGGGCTCTGCCCCAGCCCACAGAGTGTGACCTCAGCCCTGACTCTGTCCCAGCCGCTGTGCCTGAGCCCTGCAAAGCCTAAAGGTCACCTGTGCCAGCCTGGCTCTGTCAGCCCCTGGGGCAGGGCAGGGAAAGGCCAGAGAAGGGGCTGGCTTTGGCTGCTGGATGTGGGCTCCAGCAGAGACAAGGAGGAGTCAAGGCAGTGGAGGGAGTCCAGTGCGCAGCCACTTCTCCCCATGCAATCTTGGAATGCTTTGGATGGGAAGAGCTCTGCAGTGCTCATCTCATCCAAACCCCTGCCATGAGCAGGGACATCTTTCACCAGATCAGGTTGTTCAGAGCCCTTTCCCAGCTGGACTTGAATGTTTCCAGGGATGGGGCATTGACCACCTCCCCGGGAACCTGTCCTGCTGTATGACCAACCTCTTCATCAAAATTTTCCTCCTTATCTCCCCTTATGTGGACCTCCCTTCCTTTAGTTTAAAACCACCCCCTTTTGTCCTATTGGGACAGGCCCCACTAAAACCTTTGTCCACCATTGCATTTCCAATCAGCCGGGTTTCCATAGCAATTCCATGACAGGTGACTCAGGTGTGGTGTCCCAGGGAGGGCTGCCATGGAAGCAGCACCCAGCACTGCCCCTTTCTGTCTGGCTGAGCTGGCCTTTGGCCCTGGCAGTGGCGTTTGCTGCTGGTTCCGCGGCGCCTGAGCAGCCAGCGCGGCACAGGGCAGGTGGCCGTGGCACAAGCCCCCAGCAAGGGATCCCCTCTGGCTCTGGGCAGTGACACCAGCCCTGAGCAAGGGGCTGGTGCAGAGGGGTCAGTGCAGTGTCCATGGCCACAGCCCCTTGCAATGGCCCAGGGCAGGTTGGGATGATGATCCACCCTCACTCCTGGCCCAGGGCAGGGCTGCAGGGCCCTTCCCCACAGCCTGTCTGCACACAAGCACTTCCAGGGCTCTCTGCATTTCCCTTCCCCTCACTCTTGGCTCACTCACACACCACCCAACTGAGATGCTAATTTTGAGGAACTAAGGATTTTTAGGAAAGTTAAGATAATAAGTTGCTGAATTAGCTGAAGTAGATAGGTAATCTTTGTTCTCAGTTAACAGAAGCCAGATCTTAGATAAGCTACCCCGGATTTAGTAACTCTTTGCTTGTCAACTTTATGTTTATGTAGCTGTGCCTGTAATGAAAAACAAGATGTAGTAAATAAGATATAAAATAACTGCAGACTTCCTGCTGGAAGAACCCATTCAATGCAGGAAACTATAAGTTTTACCAAGGATTCTGTGTCACAAATGCATTGAAAAGGTAGAAAGGTCAGGACGAGGAAGACTCACCTTACTTCCTCATTTTAGGTGACCCATTCCCAGAAGAGACCCCTGACTCATTTTAAGAAACAAAGTATGCATGGCTAATAGCCTTTTTGCCAATTAGCATACAAAGTGAGGAATGGGAGGTGACAGGGGTATGAATAT
Organism: Tachycineta bicolor; assembly: GCA_025960845.1. NCBI lineage: Eukaryota > Metazoa > Chordata > Aves > Passeriformes > Hirundinidae > Tachycineta > Tachycineta bicolor. The sequence continues at coordinate 3,965 of JANEHK010001427.1, read as the reverse complement.
GCATTTGTATTTCGGGTATTCAACACTTCTGTAAATAAAAGGCTTTGTAATTACCTGTGAATTTTGCAATGTGAATTAAGGAAATATCCTGCCCTGCTGCCTGGCCGTAATAAACATACACTTTAAACTGTTAGAGAGTTTTTGTCCATCACAGTTGGGTATCGATACTAGATCAATACCCATATTTCTTTAATAAGTCACAACAACCCACCTAGAACGTTGAGCTGCAAGGAGTTCAAAGCTTCTCTTTCCTTCAGGTGCTGGTCTAATTCTGCCTTCAGCCAACTCTGGATTTGTGTTGATTGTAGAACTTCCTGAGTGTCTAAAACATTCCTTGCATGGTTCTGCCTTGGGGAGTGGAAACCTCCTTGGTGGCACCTTGGACTTGGCACACACTTGAGGAGGTTGCCTGAAACTTAGGAGTTTCATTTAGATCGCTAAAAAAGGAAGAAAGCTCCTCTTTGTCTGAGTGCAGCCAGTTCTCTGAGCAAAGTAGGTCCCAGGTGAGTGAGGAGAGACAGGATGGGGTTGGGGGATGTGGAGCAAAGATGTCCACACTGGGTCACACCTCAAGGCACAGCTTCTCTGACCTGGCCAGACCTCCTGAGGAAAGACCCTGGATCAGTATCAGTCACTTAATGCTGCAATCACCTCTGTTCTAAAGAGAAGAATATTCCTTGAAAATAGAAATGTGGATTTGTTAGAATCTCTTTGAAATATTTCTCCATAAATCTAGGAAAAAAGACTTCCTAGTGAACTGCAGCAGACCAGAGGGAAATCAAGGCATAGCCATGGTTTTTGTTGATTGAATGTGTTATTAAACCTGTTGCCAATGTTTCTCTGATTTCTAAGGTTGTCAGTAAAGGCTGCTTTGTTGTTTTGAGCTCCTGAGAATCTCTTGTTGCTATTTCTCCAGTGTTTCCAACACAAGAGTACACAAACAAATTTAATTCCTTTTAAATCTCTAATTGAGAGTGTTGTTTGGGGGCTGGGGGTCAGGGTTTGTGTGTCCTGCTTGGCACAGCCCAGGCAGGGCTTTCACAGCCACATTGCACACTCCATTTCCCACCTGCACCTGCTGGTGCCTCTGAGTTCTGCTTGCCCAGCCCCAGGGACGCTCCCCTTGTCTGCCCATTCCCCACGGTCTCTGGGCAGGGATGGCCTCAGTGGGGGCTGCTGACAGCCTCAGACACTTGGAGGCTGCTGCTGGATTTGCCTTCTCCAGAGGCTTCTTCAGCCTTCAGCTCTTCAGTTCAGGAATTCAGTGCCCCAGGGTGCATTATCATTCAGAACACCTTAAAAGGCCAAGCCTCTGGGTATAATTTAAGTTTTCAAATCTTTTGTGGTTAATTCAACAGATTTCAGAACTGTATTCAAAATGAATATATTATTTTTAGAAAAGACAGTGAGAAAATTTTTTAGGTCCTGTTTTCCTTTTTTCCTGTTAATATCTTAATATGTGCAATCTCAAACTGACACTGAATTTAAGTATCTCCTCATGAAATTTGAATAGATATGACAATCCAGACCCTTTATGTCTGACAATCAACAACACTCTGTCCCTACCCCCACCCCACCCTTTCCCCCAGCCAAGCCCTGGGACTCAGAGCAGCCTTGTGCAAATCTGAGCTCCCTCCACCCCAGGCTGGACCTGCAGGTTTCAGCTCCTGGGCTCCAACTCCCACCTGCTTCCCCTGGAGAAGGAGCTGCCCAAGACACAGAGGGATGTTCATTTATTGTCAGCCAATAAACCCAAGGGAAGGCACAGCTCCAGCAAAACCAAAAGTCACTCTTCTCCCTGGCTCTGCTCTGCACCTGATCCCCACAGCCTGTCCTGTTTCCTTCATCCCTCCACTGCCAGGGACTTTCTGGGACAAGGGAGTTCTGCTCTGGCTATGGAGGGAGGTGCAAGTGCAGCCACTGGAGTGGGAACCACAACCCATCAGGTTTGTGTCCTTGGAGGGACCAGGAACTGGTGAGACTTGGAGGCACAGAAAGGTTTCTCTACATGGCCAACATAAAAATAATTTGAACAATATAATTTAATAAACATCAAAACACTTCCCTCAGCTCCTTGTGACAACCCAGCACCATCTGACCTATCCACCATCCACAAGGGATTCCCATATACAAAGAATTTTCAACCAAGACATGAGAAGAAGTGATATATAAGATAAAAATACAACTAAGATGATGACAGAGGTGTTACAAAAAACTTGTGAAAGGTTGGACAATTCCCTGAAGCTCCAAGCATGAAGCCAGTCAAGGGAGACACCTTGCACTGACAAGAGAACTGCAGGAGGAAATCTGGGAGCAAAAGGAAGGACATAGATCCATCTGGTCTACATAAACACGTCCTTAGGCATGGCCATTCAAACAAGACAGCTGGAAACACCTGAAGGAAGAGGGTCATGAAATATCAGACTGAATGTTGATGGCAAAGATAGAAGGGAAGAACAGTGTTTCTTCTCCTGCCCTCTGCAGAAGAATCCAGTAGACCCAGGAAATTCTTGTTTCTGGTGGAAAACTTTGCCACTTCTTAAAAGTACTCAAATGACCAAGATAATAAAAATCTGCTTGTATACTATGAAATTAAGAGTAATTAAAACCTGTGCTCGTTTCCAGGCAGACATCAGTTGTGTGCCCATGGACAGGCAGTGCCACTTGTGCCCTGAGGTGCCAACTGTGATTGGCATCTCTCAGAGAGGAGCTGAGGGAGAGCAGAGCACCTTGCAAGCTGCAGGTCCCTGACAGCCCCAGAGGGCTCCTGTCCCATAAACATCTGCTCTGCTCCAGGCAGGAACAGGGACCAGCATTGTGCTGGGTTCATCAGAGAACTGAGGTGTGTGTTGGAATTCAATGCCCTCCCCATCCCGCAGCAGCCCTGCATTTCCCTCCTCCAGCCTTGGTCTCCAGCACAGCCATGGAGGCTCTTTGGGCCAGCAGTGAGGCCGGGCAGGGCTGGCCATGGCCGGGAACAGGCCCTGAGCCCCGCAGGAGGATGGAGCTGGGCACAGCCAAACTGCCCCGCAAACCTGGGCTGAGCAGCCAGGGCTGGCAATGGCTGGGGACAGAGGCTGGCGCTGACAAATGTCCTGGGCCGTGTTCCTGCTCTGTCCAT
>JANEHK010001424.1:0-12974 GCA_025960845.1 Tachycineta bicolor | reverse complement strand
CTGTCAGCAAAGGAAGGGGCCAGCGAGGTGGGGCAGCCAGGGGATGATGACAGCCTGCAGGGACAGAGGTGCAGGGCAAAGTCCTGACCTTGGGGCCCTCAAGAGCTGCTGCCTGCTCCAGGCCCAGGGCCCATCCCAAAGCTGGGGCAGCCAGAAAGCTGTGCCCATTTCTGTTCATTCCTGCTCTGGTAAGGATGGTTCCTCAGTACCTTGGAGATTGCTGATGAATTTGACTACTCCAGAGGCCTCTTCTTTCTTGAGCTTTTCAGTTCAGGAATTCAGTGAGAAAAGCTCGTAAATATTTGTTCAATATAGTGAACAAGAAAAGCCCATGGGAATAATTTAAGTTTGCAGTTCTTGCATGGTTCATGAGACAATTTCAGAAGTGTATTCAAAGGGAATACACTATATAGAAAACAATGCAGAGAGAACTGTTTTCCTGTTTCATTTTCCTGTTTATAGATTGACATCAGCAATGTCCAATTGATATGGACTCCCAGCACCTTCTAATGCAGTCTGAATAGGTATGAAAATCAAGACCCTTCATGTCTGACAATCAATCAGACTTTGTCCTCATCTCCTCCACACCACTTCCCTCATCCAGCCCCTGGCACTCCTGTGGATCAGGACCAGTGTGGGCAGCAGGACCAGGGCAGTGATCCTTCCCCTGTGCTCGGCACTGGTTGGGCAGCACCTCGAGTGTTGTGTCCAGTTCTGGACTCCCCAATTCATTAAGGACAAGGAGGGGCTGGAGAGTGTCCAGAGAAGAACAACAAGGCTGGTGAGGGGTCTGGAACATAAGTCCTGTGAGGAGCAGCTGAGAGAGCTAGGGTTGTTTATCTTGGAGAAGAGGAGGCTCAGGGGAGACCTCATCACTCCTTACTGACAGGAGGGTGCAGCCGGGTGGGGATGGTATCTTTTCCTGGGGAACAGTGACAGGACAAGAGGATTCAACCTTAAGCTGCACATGGGGAGGTTTACGCTGGACATTAGGAAATATTCTTCACAGAATGTGTGATTGGGCACTGGAATGGGCTGCCCAGGGAGGTGGGTGAGTCACTCTCCGTGGAAGTGTTTAAGGAAAGACTGGATGTGACAATCAGTGCCATGGTCTGGGTGACAAGGTGGTGTTGGGTCACAGGTTGGACTTGATGCTCTCCAAGGTCTTTTCCAGCCTGGCTGATTCTCTGATGATGGTGACACTGCAGGGCCCTCGGGAAGCAAGGGGACATTGTGACACTGCAGGGCCTGGTAGCTCTAAGGGGACCAGAGTGACACTGTGTACGACATGGTACCACAGAGCCACGGGGACACTGTGACACTGCGGGACTAAATGCAAGCAAGGAACCCATGGTGACAGTCTGGGGCCTGGTGGAACCACAGAGGCCTCTGTGACACTGCAGGGCCTGGTGGCACTAAGAGGACCTGAGTGACACTGTGTACGACATGGCACCATAGAGCCAAGGGGCCACTGTGACCCTGTGGGGCTAAATGCAAGCAAGGAGCCCATGGTGAGAGTCTGGGTCCTGGCGGAACCACAGAGGCCACTGTGACCCTGTGGGGCTTTGTTGAACCAAGAGGCATTGTGCCACTGCAGAACCAAGGAGACCCTGGTGAGACCCTGGGCCCAATGGAATCAAGGGGCCAGTGTTCCATTGCAAGGACTCTTGGAACTGAGGGAACAATTGTGCCACTGGGGTGTCCCATGGAACCAAGGGTCCCTGGTGACACTGCAGGCTCTTGTGTACCCAGGGCTCCATTGTGACACTGCAGCACCAAGGAATTCATTGTGGCCCTCTGAAGCCTGATGATACCAAGAGGCCGCTGTGACACTGCAGGGCCTTGTGGAACCATGCAGAGCATTGGGAAAGAGCAGGATCTGGTGTCATGCTGGGGCCATTGTGACACTGCAGGGCCCAATGGAAACAAGGGGCCAGTGCTGCTCCTCAGGGAGTCCTGGAATGAAGGAAACGTTTGACACCGTGGTGCCCCTTGGGACCAAGAGGCCATTGTGACACTGTGGAACCATTGCTGCACTGCCAGACCTCATGGAACCAAAGATCCATTGACACTGCAGGGCCTTGGGGGACCAAGGCACCATTGTGACACTGCAGGTCCCAAGGATCCAAGGGACTTAGTGACACCAAGGTTTCAAATGAAACCAAAGGGACATTGTGACACTGGCAGGCCTCATGGAATCATGAAATCATGGAATCATGGAGACAATTGTGACACGCTAGGCCCTCATGGAACCAGGGTGACACCAAGTTGTCTGGGAGCATTGATCTGCTGGAGGATAGGAGGGCTCTGCACAGGGCCCTGGACAGGCTAGATCCAGGAAGCCAAATCCAACAATGTGAGGTTTAACAAGTCCAAGTGCTATGTCCTGCACTTTGGCCACAACACCTGCAGCATCACAGTCTGGGGAGAGTGATTGGACAGCAGTGAGGCAGAAAGGAAACTGGTGGGATTGATGGACAGCAGGCTGGACATGAGCCAACAGTGTGCTCATGTGGCCAAGAAGGCCAATGGCTCCTGGCCGGGATCAGGAACAGTGTGGCCTGCAGGAGCAGGACAGTGAATCTTCCCCTGTGATCAGCACTGGTGAGACTGCACCTTGAGTGCTGTGTCCAGTTGTGGACCCCCCAATTTCGGAAGGACATGGAGGGGCTGGAGTGTGTCCAGAGAAGGGCAGTAAGGCTGGTGAGGGGTCTGGAACATAAGTCCTGTGAGGAGCAGCTGGGGGAGTTGGGGTTGTTCATCCTGGAGAGGAGGAGGCTCAGGGGAGACAAGGCAGTGTCAGGGCACAGGATGGACTTGATGATGTCCAAGGTCTTTTCCAACCTGTCTGATTCTGTGATTCTCTGACACCACCCTTGCAGCAGTTGTAGGATGAGCCCTGGGCCTCCTCTTCAGAAGGTCCAGCAGCCCAGGTCCCTCAGCTTCTCCTCACAGCCCCAAAACCCATCCTGTCAGTCCTGCAGGAGCCTGCAGACAATTCCTGAAGCGCTTGGAGGATGATCCTGCTCCCCAAGGGACACTCCCATGGTGCCAACTAAGATACTGAAATGGGGAGTGGGGCCAGAGTTTAAAGGGCAGCCAGGAATGGGCTGATTGCAGGGGAGGGAACAGGGATGGGCAATAGGAAGAAAGTTGTACCAGGAAGAGGAAAGAAAGCCAAGGTGAAGCACAGGAAATGCTGAGGGCAGTTTGGGGGTGGCTGCCAGGCAGCCCTGGCTCTGAGCAACAACATCTGCAGTGGCACAGGAAACTCACAGCTCATGGGAACAAACTTTCTGGATGACTTCAGAGGCCACCACAAACCGGAGTGGTTTCCCTGCTGTCCCCCAGCCCTTCCTGGCCCCAGGGGCTGATGGCATTTGTGCTCACTCAGGTTCATCTCTCCACACCAACACCATGGGGGTGCTCACGCCTGCTCTGGGCAGTGCACACAGGGGCTTCTGAGCCAGTGCTGCTGTGTCTCTGCTCCTTCGCAGAGCTGTTGTGCCAGCACAGATCTTATCCCAGCTCTGCACAAAGACATTGCTGCTGCAGCTTCAGAGAAGGGAAGAAAAGGGGGATCTCTGCAGAAAACTTTGCTGGCAGATCCTTTAGTTTGTTTAAAGCCACCAAGAGAACAGGCCCTCACTGACACTGTGTGTGGCCACAAGGATGGTGGAGAGAAACAAAATGAGAAATGGCACAAACAATAACTATTTGTGGTGAACAATACTGAAAAAGTAAAATAAAAAGTGAACCTCCAAAATGAAACCATCAAGAAGTATCAAAGATGACTTTTATTACAAGTGATTTGCAGAAATTGGCCAGCAGTTTAATGTTCCTGACACCATCCAGCCATCAGTCTCCACACTGCAGCCCTGAGCTCCTGATTCCTCAGGCTGTAGATGAGGGGGTTCAGGGCTGGAGGCACCATCGAGTACAGAACTGATAGGGCCAGATCCAGGGATGGGGAGGAGATGGAGGGCGCCTTCAGATGAGCAAACACGACAGTGCTGAGGAAGAGGGAGAGCATGGCCAGGTGAGGGAGGCAGGTGGAAAAGGCTTTGTGCCGTCCTTGCTCGGAGGGGATCCTCAGCACAGCCCTGAAGATCTGCACCTAGGAGAAAACTATGAACACAAAACACCCAAGTCCTAAACAGCCACTAACAGCAACGAGCCCCAGTTCCCTGAGGTAGGAGTGTGAGCAGGAGAGTTTGAGGATCTGTGGCATTTCACAGAAGAACTGGCCCAGGGCATTGCCATGGCACAGGGGCAGGGAAAATGTATTGGCTGTGTGCATGAGAGCATTGAGAAAGCCACTGGCCCAGGCAGCTGCTGCCATGTGGGCACAAGCTCTGCTGCCCAGGAGGGTCCCGTAGTGCAGGGGTTTGCAGATGGACACGTAGCGGTTGTAGCACATGATGGTCAGGAGGAAATACTCTGCTGAGATGAAGAAAAGACAGAAAAAGAGCTGTGCAGCACATCCTGTGCAGGAGATGGTCCTGGTGTCCCAGAGGAAATTGTGCATGGCTTTGGGGACAGTGGTGCAGATGGAGCCCAGGTCGGTGAGGGCCAGGATGAGCAGGAAGAAGAACATGGGCGTGTGCAGGAGGTGGCCGCAGGCTGCGGCGCTGATGATGAGGCCGTTGGCCAGGAGGGCAGCCAGGGAGATGCCCAGGAAGAAGCAGAAGTGCAGGAGCTGCAGCTGCTGCATGTCTGCCAGTGCCAGCAGGAAGAAGTGGCTGATGGAGCTGCTGCTGGACATTTGCTGTGGCTGCACAAGGGGACCTGTTCATGGATAAAGGATAGTGATAGGTCAGCAGAGGCTGCTTTGAGCCAAACCTGGGCCATTCCCTGTAGACTGTCCCGCTGTGACTCTCCCACCCTTGTTCCTGATCTCGGAAAACCTTCACCCAGGTCCCTGCCTGAGCTCCAGTTGTGCTGTCTGAGTGTGCCAGGAGCAGCCAGGTCTGTGCGTGGGGGATCTCCAGGAGCCATCCCTGCCCCGCTGCCCTGGGTTTGTGGCCACGTGGCAGAGGGACAAGGCTGGATCTTCAGGATTTGTCAGTGGAATCACTCCTAATGCAGGCGGGCTTGTTGTCATCTACACTCCTAAAGGGCATGGAGAGCAGGAAGGAATTTTAGCCATTATTTTCCTGCCCACACATCATTCCTGGTTCTCTGGTGTCAAAAATCCCCACCGTTTCTGCTGCACTGAGATTTTACAACTGAGAGACGTGAAAGGCAAAGGATTCCTGCGGCTTAGGGAAGGTGAGGGGCTGGATGGGCTTGTTCCCAACTGCCCTGGGTTTGCACCTTTGACTGCAATCAGAGCATAATCACACTCCTGTGTCACCCTGGGATAAACCAGACCCTACCCAGAGCAGAGGAATCCCTGAATGTCTCAGCCTCTCCAAAGGTCTCTGGCCAAGGGCTCAGCACCCCCTTCTGCCAAGGACACTCACGGCTCCCTTGGAAAACCCAACAGCATTTCCTCAGCTCTGGCATCTCTGCACTTCCCCATGGGACATTCAGGGAACTCCCAGATGCTGTGGCACAGATTTGCAGCCAGGAGGGCAGCTCAGAGCTTGGAAGGACACAGCAAGGAGATCCCCGGGTGTGCCCATGATGGGATGTCAGGGAGGGGGCTCAGCTCATTCCACTTTCCCATGGATGCTTTGCCCACAGCCCCACAGGTCACAGGCAAGCTTGGACACCCCATTGCCATGGACACAGCTGCCTGGCAGCAATCCCAAGGGCAGTGCCTGACTCAGGGGCTGCAAATGCCAGAGCCGCCCTGAGAGCATCAGGTGACAGTGACAAGATCAGGGGAAGGCAGAAAGAAGAGGAGATTTGTGGTGCTTTGCCTGGGAGGGCAGGGCACAGACAGCCGGGCACTCAGGACAGTGTTCCTTAGCCAGCTGTGTCCGGCACCTCCCACACACCAACAGTGCCCTCCTGCCCCCAGCACTGCTCTGTTCAGCCCCCTCTCCTTCCCTGAGCATCTCCGTGTGCCTGGACATTTCCCTGCTGAGAGGAGCCTTGTCCCTGCCAGCGCTCACAGAGCCCATCCCACCCTCTGTGCCCTGGGCCCAGCCCTACAGAAACCTGCCTGTCTGCAGGGCCCTGCCTGGGGCAGGCTCTGTCTGCAGGGGCAAGGGCAGCTCAGGAGAGCCCTGCTGGGCCCTGCAAAGGTGATGCTGGAGCTGTCCCGGGCTGAGGAGTGGCTGAAGGCCCTTGAGGAGCCTCCCAGCAGAGAGACTGACCACCCAAAGTTACAGTTCTGGAGTCTCTGTAAATGCTGAAACATTACTTTGATGATCCCATGTGTCCCTTTCAACTCAGAATGTTCTGTGATTCTGTGATTTCAATTCCTAGTTTGCTTCTCTCATCCTCCTGTTGCCTGTAATTAAAAGAGGAAAAAAAAAAAAAAAACAAAAAACAAAAAAACACAGCAAAAACAAAAAAACCACCAAACAACCACCAACAACAACAACAACAACAACAACAACAAAAACCAAACCAACAAACAAAAAAAAAAACCCAACTTGTTACATCATTAGAACAGAACAGTAAAAACCTTAAATAAAAAGCTTAATTAAAGCTACTAGGTGTCCCAGTTGGGATGGGGCATACCCAGGATCTGATTTTAAAATGTATTCAGGTTGATTAATTAGGAAATTTAACTGGGACATCCAATATGAGATTCAGTTGCCACAGTTACACACCCCTGGGTAAACCTGTTGAAGGAGGACCATTTCTTCCAAAGAAGCCTTCAAAGGTCTTCTTTGCCTCACTTTTTTTTTTTTTTTTTTTTTTTTTAAATGACTGCTCACTCTCTGGTTAAAAAACAAAATGTTCTTCTTGCAGGTTTTCCTCCTGATAATAAAATATACAGTATTTCTGGAATGTATTTAGAAGGTCTGCTTATTGTTCTAAAATCTAAAAGAGAGTAATGCACTAGAATTAATCAAGGATAACACTGATATAAATATGTAATAGTAGTTGAATTATGTTAATTAAGGATTATAGATTGATAACAATATAATAGTAGTTAACAGAGCTATGCATATAGGAAAAATGTAGAGAAAGCAAAATTCTTTTTTATCACCACCTGAGCCTTCCCACCCTGCTCCAAGCAGGAAATAGAAACACTCTCAGGAAAACTCCTGATGCTTACAGCAATCCCAGGCTTTTGGCAAGTGTCCTCCGGAGCTGTGCCCAGGCTGGTCTGGAGCTGGGAGCAGCCCTGCCCCACACAGCACCTCTCAGCAGCAGCACCTGCCCTGCTCAGGGTGGCTCCTTCCCCCCACAGCTTCTCCCCAGTGCTGTGAGCAGCTCCCAGGGCTGGCTGAGAGCTGTCCCTGGCAGGCAGCAGAGTCCCTGCCCCAGCACAGCGCCCTGGGCTGCAGGACCCTGCTCTGCAGGACAGCCCTGGGCACCCCTGGCTGCTCTGCACAAGAGATAATCAGAGAATGTACTCACAGAGTCTGTAGGCATTGGGATGTTCCAGATTTAGGAGATCACTGCAGGAGCTGCAGCTGCCTTGTCCTGCAGCCAGAGGTTCCTGTGTCAAGGGCTGGGAGTGATTCTCCAGCAGTCACTTCTCAGGTCCTTCCCAGCCCTGAGTGATTGAAGCTCTCTGCGCCCGTGTGCTCTGCCCGGGGTGGCTGCAGGCAGTGCCCCAGCCCTGCTGGGCTGGGAGAAGAGTTGCTCATCAAGAGAGATGTGTTTTAGAAGCTCTTCTTGGCTGCCAGGAGCTGCCTCTGTGCCAGGAGCCCAGCCCAGCTCAGCAGCACAGACACAGCACAAGGACTTTAATGACCCTCTCGGGCTTTGTGCTGAGGCACTGAACAACAGTCCCTGAGAGGGAGCTGAAGAAACCTCTCAAGATTTCCAAGTTAGAACCAATCTCCAAAGTTTCTTGAAGTTTTAATGGGTCCCACTGAGGGACAGGACAGAGAAAGTGTCCCCAGGCCCCAGCTAGAGCAGAGAACTGGAGGCAGTGATGACAGGTGAGGACAAAGACAAGCCAAGTCCTGGTGTCCTGGGGCACAGCAGCCTCTGTGCCACCAAGGGCTGTGAGGAGACACCTTGTCCTGAGGCCCTGGGGCCTCCTGGCACAGCCCCAGCAAGGCTGGGCACTGTCAGCCCTTATGCTGCCCTCAGCATCCCCCTCACATCCCAGTGGCCTCAAGGATGTGCTGGAAGGAGTCCCTGGGGAGCCTTGGTCAGCAATGGCCCTGGGGGGCTCCTGAATGTTCCCAGGGACTGCAGGTTCTTCAAAGGACTTTGGGTTTGCTTTTGCCTTGGGGTCTCTGAGAGGTGTGTGCAATCATGGCTTCCAATTTTCTGCTTTAATTAGTCCCTTGAGAGGCTTTGTCAGGAACAACACAGTGGGGCTCATTAATGCTTCAAGGTACTTCAGTTCTTTTAAGGTACTTGGTGTTTCCCTTTTAAAACTGACTCTGTGAGAGGTTTATGCAATCATGGCCACAATTATCTACATTAATGAGTCCCTTGAGATTCTTAGTCAGTAAAGACACTCAGCAGGGCTCATTAGTACTTCAAGGTACTCAAGTTTAATAAGGAACTTTTTTTTGACACTGAGTCTGAGAGGTTTGTGCAATCATGCCCTCCAATTATCTGCTTTAATTAGTCCCTAGAGATTCTTAGCCTGTAACCACACTCAGTGGGGCTCATTAATGCTTCAAGGTACTCAGGGGTAATTTAAATACTTCTTTTTGCCACTACATCTCTGAGAGGGGTTTTTTTTGTGCAATCCTGGCCTCCAATTCTCTCCTCCAAGGAGTCCATGAGAATTCCTTGTGTTTGGGATGGACCTTAGTGGGACCCATAGATGCTTCAAGACACTTTGGGTTTTTCCTCTGACTTTGAGTCCTGGAAAAGTTTGTGCAATCTCCTCTCAGGCCCTGAGGTTCCACGGCTCAGCACCAAATGCACCACAGGGCTCATTAGGACCAAACATAGCTGTGCCTTGATTTCCCTCTGGTCTGGCACAGTTCATTAGGAAGTCTTTTTTCTTAGAGTTATGGAGAAATATTTCAAAGAGCTTCTAATCAGTCCACATTCCTATTTTTAAAGGTGCATTTTTCCCTTTAGACCAGAGGTGATTTCACCATTCAGTGACTGATATTGACCCAGGCTCTCTCCCAGGGAGATCTGGCTTGGTCAGAAAAGCTGTGACAGGAGTTCTGACCCAGCATGGACAACCTTGCTCCACATTCCACAAGCCCATCCTGTCCTCCCTTACTCACCTGGGATCTGCTTTTCTTGGAGAACTGGCTGCAGTCTGGCAAAGAGGGGTTTTCTTCTTTCATTTTAGCAATATAAAACTCCTGAGTTTTAGACAATCTCCTCAAGTGTGTGCCCAGCCCAAGGTGCCACCAAGGAGATTCCCCTTTCCCAAGGCAGAACCATGCAAGGAATGTTTTAGACACTCAGGAAGTTCTGCAATAAACACAAATCCTGAGTTGGCTGAAGGCAGAATTAGAGCAGCTCCTGAAGGACAGACAAGCTTTGAACTCCTTGCAGCTCAAAGCTCCAGGTGGGTTGTTGGGAGGTGTGTGAGTGAGCCAAGAGTGAGGGGAAGGGAAATGCAGAGAGCCCTGGAAGTGCTTGTGTGCAGACAGGCTGTGGGGAAGGGCCCTGCAGCCCTGCCCTGGGCCAGGAGAGAGGGTGGATCATCATCCCAACCTGCCCATGGCCATTGCAAGGGGCTGTGGCCATGGACACTGCACTGAGCCCACTGCTGCCTTTGGATCCCTCATCCCTTCAAGTTTCCTCGGAAAGCACCCCAAGGACCCATTTCTGCAGCCAGGTTCCATGGCCAGGGGGGATGTGGTGGGCTGCAGGAGGTCAATGCCCCATCCCTGGAAACATTCAAGTCCAGCTGGGACAGGGCTCTGAACAACCTGATGTGGTGAAAGATGTCCCTGCTCATCCCAGGCCTGGACAAGAGGCCTGAGTGAGGCCTGAACAGCAGGCCCTGAGCCAAAGGTGACCTCTGCATCAACCTTCAACCAAAGGTTATCTTTCTATCTGCTCATTAGTGAAATATGCACGGTCATTAGCACTGTGATAGATGTATCCACTCATTAGTGAGACATGTATTGACCTTTCTGTGTTTAGAAGCCCGACAAGGCCATGAAATCTGACATCTGGCCTTGTTTGGGGCTGGAAGGTCAAAGTCACCTCCCTTGGTTCCTCCTTGGGCCCTGGCCAGGCTTTGGGAGGGACCCAAGAGGAGGATGAAACCAGCTGTTCCTGCACTAGAAGTGCTGTCAGTTTGTTTATTCAGCACTCTCAGAGCTGGGCCCTCTCCCAGCCAGGTTGGAGCCTCACCTGTGGCCGGAGGCACCTGCAGCAATTCCCAGTGTCCAGGAGTGGCTCTCCAGTCCTTGGCTGGGACAGCTTCCCCCAGCTGATGTGTGCATGTGGGTGATGGGAAAGTCTGAGGGGAACTGGTGATGGATCTTTCTCAATCCCTGCAGGCAATCTTTGGTAGTGATGGTTGGGTGCATTGCTGAGCTGCTCCTTTTGTGCTCTTTTGCTGCTTTGAACTGCAGTAGATGACACTGATTCCTTCAGGTGGTGTCTGTGTCTTTGGTGCTTTGGTGCTAAAATGCATCCAAAAATTGCATATGGAAAAAGGAAAAGAACTTGTGGGTTTAGGAAGATGAGGATGGATTTTGGTCACAGTGTATTGGAAACAGCACCAACAGAAGGAACAGAAGCACTGTGAAACTCCCGTGGCCCAAAGGCACTGGGGACACAACAGCAGCACAGGGAGGAGCCCTGGACCATCAGCAACCCACGGTGGGAAATCAGACCTTTGGTACTGGCTGAGTGCATGGAGACTGCCCATAAACAGCTTCCTAAAGGATGGTTTGGGTCCTGTTTCCAGGCAATATTGATGCCTCACTTGAGGGTACTTTGGCAACAGCCACAAGGAAGAGTTGAGGCCAAGAGAACATTTCCCCCCAAAGAGTGCCTTTGGTCCCAGAAAGCCAAAGATTCTGGTTCACCCTGTGCCCCATGTGCACTGTCTTTTCCAGTGGAGTTTACATTATCGAGCTAAATCCATTATTAGAAGTAAATAGAGATGCTATTAAAATATCCAATAGCACATCCTCTGGGCTCCAACAAACACAAATGGGTGCTCTACAGGACTGCATGGCCTTGGATTATCTGCTTGCTGTCTAGAGAGGAGCCTGTGCTATTCTAGGACAGGAATGCTGCAGGAATCACTGTTGGGTTTGAAGTCCAATAATCAGGAAAAACCTCAATATAAAGATCAGGAGAAGAGAGGCAGAAAGAAGAAAATTCTTCATGGTAGGATTGGCTTCCAAATTGGACGCTGCTGCAAAATGCATTTGTGGCAGTCACTGTAATCACTGCAGTGCGAGAACTTAGTTTGTTATGATTCCATGTAAGAGTTGTTGTGGCACCCCATCTGGCTTTGTTTGGGGCTGTAGGATCAAAGTCAACTCTCTTGCTTCCTCCTTGAGCCGTGGCCAGGCTTTGGGAGAAAACAAATGGAGAATGAAACCAGATGTTCCCACACTAGAAGTGATGTCAGCTTGTTTGTTTAACAGTGTAAAAGCTGGGCCCTCTCCCAGCGAGGTTGGAGCCTCCTTGTCTGCAAAGGTGGGTGCACCTGCAAGAATTCCCAGTGTCCAAGAGTGGTTCTCCAGTCCTTGGTTGTGAAAGGGTTAAAAACCCTGTGCTTGGACATTCTGGGGCAAGAATTAGACACACATGGAAGCTAGCAAATATTACCCACAAGCTTAAGACACTGGATGAAACTTGTCAAGAAATAGGGGACAAAACTTGCAAAAATGAAGGACAGAGCTTGCCGAAACCAGTGAGAAAGCCACTGAAATGGCAAACAAGAGACTGCAAAAGCCTAGAGGAGAAAGGTGAAAAGGGCACAGCGATGATGTCCAGCCTTCATCTGGAGACCATCGAGGAAGATGCGTACTCTTCCTCAGTGCCACCACCAGGGTGCTTGTGCCTGCGCCTCTCCTATGCTAATGATAGAAATGAGTTCTAAGATACAGTTTGCATACCCACACCTTTTCCAAGGAAAACTTCAACTATGCATGAAGTGTAACCATATATTGTAATCTGCTCTCTGCCTGTGTGTGTGTGTGCTCTTGGGAGGAGATATCTCCACCTACCCGGTATTCTGAATAAAGCAAATCCCAGCTTCTTGGACTTTGTCCCAGGAGTTTCTCTTGGCCCGGTTTGGGGCGATTCACTTCCATGGGGTTCTGTCAAGTCCCAGTGGAACCTTGGTGCCATATTGTTCCACAGCCTCACAAAGCTCTCCCGGCTTCCATGGGGTCCCTCTGTGACTCACTGCAACCTTGGTTCCATGGGGCTCTCTTGGGTTCCATGGTGCACAAGTCTTTTCCACATCTGAGCCTTGCTTCTGACTTATTAAAGAAATATGGGTACTGATCTAGTATCAATGCCCAACTGTGACGGACAAAAACTCTCTGACAGTTTAAAGTTAGAAAGTGTATCTTTATTACGGCCGGGCAGTACAGCGGGATATTTCCCTAATTGGCACTGTGAAATTCACAGGTAATTACAAAGTCTTTTATTTACAAAAGTGTTGAATATCCAAAATACAAATGCATATTCATACCCCTGTCACCTCCCATTCCTCACTTCATATGCTAATTGGCAAAAAGGCTATTAAGCATGGGTACTTTGTTTCTTAAAATGAGTCGGGGGTCTATTTTGGGGAGGGGTCACCCAAAATGAGGAAGTAAGATGAATCTTCCTCATCCTGACCTTTCTACCTTTTCAATGCATTCGTGACAAATGATTCCTCGGTAGAACTTATAGTTCCCTGTGTTCAATGGGTCCTTTAAGCAGGAAATCTGCAGCTATCTTATGTCCTATTTACCACATTTTGGTTTTCATTACAAGCACAACTACAT
>JANEHK010001423.1:0-11134 GCA_025960845.1 Tachycineta bicolor | reverse complement strand
TTTGTTTTATTTGGTTCCCTGATTTCAATATTTCACTCCCTTTCCCAAAAGAACGACTTTCCTTTTGGGAAAGGAATGAAATATTGAAATCAGGGAACCAAATAAAACAAACACTCAGGAAAGGAGATATGATGAGAAACAGTGCGAATTAAATCAACTGAGATAATTTGGAACTGGAGTGATTGTGGCCAAATGGACTGAGATTAAATGAGGGGCACTGAATAGGACCAACACTTGCCAAACATACTCCAATTCAAATTCTGACATCAGGCAAGAAATGAAAATAAGAAAGGAGGAGAGGAAAAGAAATGGAAGAAATGCAAACTTAAAATGAAAAAAGGAAAAATTTTGGAAGCATGTGAAAATCACAAAGTGGATGGTATAACAAGAAGTGCAGGGAAAGGGACAGAAGCTTACCCAATTAATCTTCATTGAAATGGCAAGATTTCATTCTCTGTGGAAAGTCTTCCTTTCGGGAAAGGGAATGAAATCTTGAAAACAGGGAACAAAGTCGAACAAACGCTCAGGAAAGGAGATATGATGAGAAACAGTGTGAATGAAAACAACCGAGAATATTTGGAACCGGAATGATTGAGACCAAATGGACTGAGCTGAAATGAAGGGCACTGAAAATGACCAACTTTTGCCAAAATACTCCAATTCAAATGCTAACATCAGGCAAGAAATGAAAATAAAAGAAGGAACTTGCGGTTCCTTAAGCATGGTCTCCACGCACGCCCGGGCTAGCTCAGGCACCGTGGGGTGGAAAGGTACGGACAGCTGGCCGTGCCAGCTAACCCGATCCTGTGGGGCCTTGGATCCCACATGACCTCGGCAGCAGGCACAGGTGGTGCAGGGCAACGACGGTGGAGATAGAAATGCAGACTCTGCTGAACGGGTCACAAGATTTAATTGGAGCCCCGGCGTGGGACCTCCTGACCTCCAGATAACTGCCCAGGCAGAGACCCCCAGGCTGCTTGCCAGCAGCTTTTATCTGGGGGTGGAACCAGGAGAAGAGGCAGTGGGTGAGCAAATCAGGGATCACCGGGGAGGGGTCACACGGATGAATGATATTTTCATAAACCAAACATGAATGATGAGGAGGGAACCCTCTGGATCTGACCTATCACTTGATGCCCTTGGAAGAACTTTCTAGCTCCAGGGGAAGGCCCTGAGAAGACAGGCAGACCCCAGAGGAGGAGGGAGTGGGGGACTGAGATATAACGGTTGGAGGGAAGAAGAGTAGGGAAAGATCATTAGGGGGAACAAACTGGGATACATAGAACGAACCATAAATTAATAGCATATGCAAGAAAAAAAAAAGCAAATCCCACACCACTGCAGAGCTCCCCACCAGCTCTTTTAAGGTGCTCCCAAGCTTAGACCAGGCTCCCTTGGAGAAGGAGTTCCAATTTCAATAATGCATAAGGAAAAGAAGAGAGCAAAAGGAGGCATTCATAAAAGCTCCTGTTGGAGTGCCAGTTAAAGGTAAAGGTGCCTGTAAAACGTCTTGTGCACAAGAACTGTGTGGGAAAACAGACTGTGTAAGTACCACGGGGTTGAACAGGCAGGCAGCTGTATGTTTGTGTGTGTGTAGAATATCTAAAATGGGGGCTGGTAGCCCAGACCCCTAAAGCAAGTGTGAACCTCCCAGTCCTGCGTTATTGGCTCTCCACAAGGAGACTGGCCGGGAAAGGAGGGAAGTGGAAAGAGAGAATGAGTGAGGTTCCCTGGGAGGGACTGGCAGGGAGGGTCCCAGCCTGAGAACCCAGGGGAAGGTCCTCGAGAAGAAGGGATCAATCTGATCACTAGGAAAGGTGAATAAGGAGGGGAGCAATGGAGTCACAGTCAATTTTCTTTGATAAGAAAATAGTTGGTAACTTTAGTAGTAGACTAAGAGGGATTGCAAGGTTAAATGGCTAGAAGGATATAGTCAGGGAAGACAGATTGGGAGAAAGATTGGAATTAGGCATGAGGGAAACAGTTGGCAAAAGACAAGACAGTGCAACATAATAATAAGTGAGAGGACTGAACCACAAAGTGAGTGAGGGAGACCAAGATTCTCCTGGTACCGGCGGTTTCTTGATTTGTTGCCACCAAAAATGAGTCCAAGGAAAAGTAACTCCTTAGACCCAGGAGCTGTGAATTATGAAGGAAATTCACAAGAGCCTGGTATACCTGGGAACTGTGAGGGGGGTTCTCAGAAGGGGAGTATCCCTCAGGAGAGTCCACTGGGGATGATGTTACAATACTGGGATGCATGGCAATCCCAAAGAAGAAGAAGTAAGCAGAAAATGATTATTTATTGTATGTTTGAAAGGACAAAGGAAATTATCTGGAAAGATAATTTTTATTGGCCAAAGTTTGGACTGTTTGAAGATTGGATTTCCCTGCCTTTGATTTTGTATGTGAATTCAAACAAACCTTTTAATCCAGAAGAAAGCAAATATGCTGCTCTGTGGCTTCTCAGGGGAAAGGGTGAATTTGTCACTCAAAGGCAAGGAAGCGAGGGTTTTCCATTCTATCCTTTACAAACTAGAGGGCAAGCAGCCAAACAAGACAGACATGAGCCCTAGGATCCATTAGATCACCTCCCACCCCCTTATAGGCAACCTCATCAGCCCGTTCAACCCCAAGCCCTAGAGGGTCCTCCTGTAAATGCAACCGCAACCCCTATTCAGGACGAGCCAGTAGCACATAGAACTAGAGGTGAGGGACAGGGAGAAGTGATGATGGGGATGGGGAAGCAAAAATGGAAGATGGACTATACCCGCTTAGATAAGTTCCAATGGCAAACCCAGAACAGAGACCTATTGGTGATGTGAGTGTTCCCCTGAACACAGGGGATGTTAGGGAGTTTAAGGAGGAGATGGGCAGGTGGCTAAAGGATCCTCTTGGAGTGGCAGAGAGATTAGATCAGTTCTTGGGGCCAAATATATACACCTGGTGGGAACTACCATCTATCTTAGGAATCTTGTTTAGCATGGAAGAAAGAGAAATGATTAGATATCCAGGAATGAGGGTTTGGGGCAGTGAATTTCAGGGGCCAGACCAGGGGAATCAGAAATGGCCTATGCAAGATCCAGGTTGGAATAATCAGAATGAAAGACACAGGCAGACCCCGATACTGCAGCAGGACAGGTCCTTTTGAAAACACAATTTGTAGCTAAGGCCTGGGGGCACATCAGGAAGAAGCTGGAAATAGAAGAAAATT
Organism: Tachycineta bicolor; assembly: GCA_025960845.1. Taxonomy (NCBI): domain Eukaryota; kingdom Metazoa; phylum Chordata; class Aves; order Passeriformes; family Hirundinidae; genus Tachycineta; species Tachycineta bicolor. The sequence goes on along the minus strand of JANEHK010001423.1, from coordinate 7,920 downwards.
GGCAGGATAGGGGGCTTCAGGAATTGTTAAGAGAAGCACAGAAAGTGTATGTGAGAAGAGATCAGGAGAGGCAAAAGACAAAAACACAGATTTCAATGGCAGCAGTCAAGGAAACACAGACAACCATGAATACAGAGAAGCGCTCAGGAAAGAACAAACAACAGAAAAAGGCAGGTCCCACCTCTGGGGATATGAGACCCATGTGTTTTTCCTGTCACCAGAAAGGACACTTACAAACTTCTTGTCCTACCTCCAGGGGTACAGGACCAACTTGTTTTTATTGCCACAAAAGGGGAAATCTACAAAAAGTTTTTAGAAAGAGGCATCAAGGGGAGAAAATGTTTCAAGAAGACTTAGGGGGGGTCAGGGGCTCTATTTAATGAGGACTGAACATCTAGAAGAGCCCTTGATAAAACTGAAAATAGGTCCTCAAAAGGAAGAAATCAAATTTTTGGTGGACACAGAAGCTACTAGGTCGACAGTAAGGAAACTATTACAGGGATGTGAAGTAAGTCATGAGTGTGTCCCAGTAATTGGGGTTAAAGGAGAAGTTTTTCAGGTTCCTGTAATAAAAATGTGCAGATTGAATTGGATAAAAATTTTGGACTGAATGATTTGGTATTAATACCAGAGGTTGATAATAATTTATTAGGAAGGGACTTAATAGTAGCCTTGGGGACTAAAATAACACCCTGTGAAGGAAAACCTAAAATCTATTCTTTAACTGAAGAAGATGATTTTGAGATTAGTGACACTGTGTGGTATACTGGTGAAGCAGGAAAATTAAACATTCAGCCCATTAGCTTTGAAATACAGAACCCAGAAATCCCCATTCAAGTAAAACAATATCCAATATCACTGGAAGGTTGGAAGGGATTGAAACCGGTGGTTGAGAATTCAGTACATCAAGGGGTGTTGGAGTCCTGTGTGTCACCACATAATACCCCCATCCTGCCGGTAAAGAAGCCTGATGGTAGCTACCGACTAGTGCAGGATCTCAGAGCGGTAAATCAAAGAACCATTACCCGCTTTCCAGGAGTAGCTAAGCCAGATACCTCCTAATTACATTTGGTACAGTGTCGTGGATTTAAAGGATGCCTTTTGAACTTGCCCTCTGGATGAGGGCAGTAGGGATTGCCTTTGAGTAGGAGGACCCAGATACAGGTAGGAGAGAACAATTAAGGTGAATGGTGCTACCGCAAGGTTTTACAGAGGCACCAAATCTTTTGGGAGGGCGTTAGAAAATCTTTGGAAGTCCTTTGAGTTACCCAAAGGAATTAAGCTGCTACAGTATGTAGATGATTTGTTAGTAGCAAGAGAAACTGAAGAGGAAGCTAGAAAGGGTACTATTAAGCTTCTAAATTTTCTGGGAGAAAACGGGCAGAAGATATCAAAGTCTAAATTGCAATTTGTAGAGTCAGAAGTTTAGGTCAGAGCAGTGTTTAGGTCATTGGATTAGTAAGCGAAAGAAAAAGCTAGACCCTGAAAGGGTTTCAGGAATATTGAACATGGGACCCCCAAAGTCTTAAAGAGAAATAAAGCAGTTTTTGGGTCTTTTGGGGTATTGTACGCAAGAGAAAGAAGGGTTTAGCAGAAAAGTAAAATTTCTACATTAGAAATTAACTACCAATCACTCTAAATGGGATGAAAGGGATAAGGAAAATTTGGAGCAAGTTAAAGAAGCCCTGCTTCTTCAAGCTCCTGTACTGAGTCTTCCCAATTTAGACAAGCCTTTTCAATCATTTCTTAATACAGTTGATCAAATGGCTTATGAAGCATTGACTCAAGATTAGTCAGGAAGCCGAAAGCCCGTAGGATATTATTCCAAACTATTGGATCCAGTTAGTAAGAGTTGGCCAACATGCCTGCAAGCTCTGGTAGTCACCAATGTGTTAGTAGAAGAAGCCCGAAAAGTAAAATTTGGGGCACCACTGGAAGTGTACACACCCCATAATACTAGGGGAATCCTTGCTAGAGAGGCCAAAACATGGTTAACTGATAGCAAAATATTAAAATATGAGGCTCTCTTGATAGTCTCCTCTGAATTAGAGCTGAGAGTGACAAATATACAAAGCCCCACTCAGTTCCTTTATGGAGACCCAGGGGAAGAATTAATACGTGATTGCATGGAGGACATAGAGTTACAAACAAAAATATGCCCAGATTAAAGAGAACAAGAATTAAAAACAGGAGAAAAATTATTTATAGATGGATCATCTCAAGTGGTAAACAGAAGAAGGAAATCTGGGTATGCCATAATTAGTGGAGAAAAACTGGAAGTAAAAGAATCTGGTCCCCTTAGCCTGTCCTGGTCAGCACAAGCCTGTGAACTCTATGCATTATTCTGTGCGTTGCTGTTATTAAAGGATTGAGAAGGGACCATATACACCAACTCAAAATATGCCTTTGGGGTAGTGCACACATTTAGAAAACTTTGGAAAGAAAGGGGACTTATAAACACTCAAAGAAAATGATTAGTGCACCAAGGATTGATAATTCAAATTCTTAAACCTTTGAAGAGCCCAAAAAAGATAGCAGTGGTTCATGTGAAAGGCCACCAGAGGGGGAGAAACATTAAAACAAGAAGAAACAATTTAGCTGAGGATAAAGCTAAGAAAGCTGCCCTGAGGGAAAACAGCAATGTAATTATGACTTTTCAGGAAGCAGGAACACAAAATCAAACACCATACTTTTCTTTAGCAGAAGTAGAAGCCATGAAAAACCTTGGAGCAAGTCTAAAAGAGGGACAATGGATTCTCCCTGACAAAACCACAGTTCAAAGGGCAGAAAAAGGCTAGACTCATGCTTCAAGGGTAAAAGGACCTATACCCAATAAAGACTGGAAAATTATTTTGACACCAAGAAACCTGAAAGTAAAGTTAAAAAAGACTTAAATTTGATTAAGCCATTGTATTGATTCCAAAATACAGTTTAAAGTAAAATTGCAATTAATCCACAACATGGCTGCAGAGAGTCTTTGGTGCCCTGAGGCTATAGCTCATATGGAAAATCGTTTTTGGCTGTGGATTTCACATAATGCTGCAACACATTTGGTGTGCCACCCACATATTGAAAGAATAACCCAGCCCCAGATATTCAAGATATCCTTAGTACAGAAAGGTCAGAAGCTGCCATCCCGCAGAGAGAAGTTTCCATGTTTCAGCAAGGTTGCTGCAAACACGGTCATCAGTGTGAGCGGTGTAAAGCCGTGACCATGAAGTGGCTGAGACAAAGACATTGGCACAGAACAACTGTACCTTGGGACCAAAGAGATGTAGCTTTTTTGATTAATTGTATATGATGTTTTAGTAGAGTAGAGCAAGACTTTAGAATGCAGAATTGGGTTTTAGCACAGATCAACATTAATACTTTGTTGCAACAATTAATGACAAAAGATCAAGTACAAAGAGCATTTATTTATTTAGTGCATCACATGGAACAATTAGTGCCTTTGATCAACAACAATAAAAGATAATAGCAGTAAAATGTGGATATAGTAAGATACCCAGAAACAACAGAAATAAAGAAATTAATTGTCTTGCTTAACTTGTCCAAACTATAGAATTCCTTTGATAATTAGCCATTAAAAATCTGTGTTTTGTAGTTGCAATTAACTTTAATTTATTAGAAAAATTAGGCATTCTGGATTGGCTGTCAACAGCAACCCCATTGAGTTCAGAGGCAGAACAATGCCAATGGGAAGGGATTAGACACTTCCTTGATCAATGGGAACAGCCTGAACAAATTGAAAATCTTTTAAGAGGCCCTCAACAACTAACACTAACAGATTTCATTGAGGAACTACAATTCCAGAAAAAGTGACTGCTAACACCTGTTACTAAAAGTGTTCAAGAACAAGTAACACACTGGGAGTGTACTAAGCATGGCTTAGAGTGTCGCCCATGGATTTGTGTTAATTGTACGCTTTGCCTTAATTTGTGGTGGAGAGTAACAAGAGCAGAAGAAAGAGAGAGACAATTGATTTGTTTAACTTGCTTAGAAGGCGTGCATGAACACTTAACTTTAAAAAGCTTTTCCAGTTATTTTTTTTGGAATACCTTTGAGATATGAAGATGGAACCTTTTATGCAGCGGTACAAATAATAGAAAATTTAAACAAGTGAGTTTTTACTATATTAGCTTTTGAGCAGGTAAGAGAGCAAACGATTCATAATATTATAGACCACTATATCATAATAGACAGCTTCTGTGGAGAATGAATTTGTGTGCCACGCTATAGACACATTTCTGATGTGAATTGGCATTGCGAATGTGCCTATTAGTGGTGATGATAACTTAATAATTATCCCCAACTTTGGAGCAAAAAGTGACCAACAAATCAGGTTGTTAACTGAAGTAGTGATAAAGCAAATCTTATTGTGGTGGGCACATCTCTGGAGCTTTGCTGGTTTAGACTAAAAGAAGAAATACTAACTAACCCAGAAAAAGAAAGAGAGAGGGCAGTGCTGTGAGAACTGTGAGTAATCTGTGCCATCCTTGAAACAAACATGAGGCCAAGGGTACCAGTGAGACCAAATGCACCAGTGACTAGATCCCAGGATGTAAACTTTGCTGCCAAGAATCCTGACATCTTGGCCCTTGGCTGCAACCCAAAGGGCCTTGAGAATGGTAGAAAGTCAAAACTCCTGAGGATTATTTTCACTGGGTTTGTTGTGATGCCCTTGGCAACTGGCCAAAACTATGGAGCCACTCTGGACAGAGTCCATGAGAGAAGGGAATGAGCAATGCAGGAACAAACAATAATAAAACAAGCAGCACAAGAGTGGGCAATGAGAGAACAATCTATGCAAAAACAAAGTCCCAATAATGTTGATCCCTGTAATAAATGCCATCACTCCATGTGGGTCAAAGACAAGATGGAATTTGTGTTCACAGCACATCCACATGTTAGTGCTGCCTGCTACGATCACAGCAATTTTATAGATGTTTGTGTTAAAAATAGGAAAATGTATTGGTTAGGGAAAAAATTAGGATTTAATGGACCAGCTCCATATCCTTACAGTGCTCAAATCTGTCCTCTTTTTTTTTTTCTTTTTTTTTTTTTTTGAGAAAGATAAGAATGGAAATGATGCAAGCATAGGTATAGGAGGTACAGCCCTAAGGAAAACAACAACAACAACAACAACAACAAAACAACCAAAAACAAAACAAACAAATAAACAAACAAAACCACCACCCAAATGAAACAAAATAAATACAAATACAAAAAAAGGCCATAGGGAAAGAATTAAAGGAACTGGATAAGCTGTATGAACAATTCAAACAGCAGTATAGCCACTGGGATTTGACAACCTCAAATAATATTGTTTTTGTAGATTTGATGCAAGAAGTTGCTATGGAATTAGGATTATCCAAATGCTGTATCTATGGGGGACTTGGAATGGCTGAAAGATGGCTGTGGAGAGGTGAGAGTCTAGCTCCAGAACCATTTTTCAAATGGAATTATACTCAAATTTCCAAGACATTAAAACCACCTGAAGGATGGATTTTGAGTCATCAAGTAATTGGAACAGTCTGTATAACTTGAGAAGGAAGGAAATAAAATGAAGTAGTAGGATATACTCCTTGTATATCTATTTTAGTAGTTAATTTGAATAATAAAACTAAGACCTGGCAACCAAAAACTTTTACTGGGTATTGGGGAATAACAAAGGAAATGAATTGTGAGTGGAAAAATCAAACTGATTTGTGCTGGCATAAAAGTCCTGGAGGTAACCCCTACCAATCCAAAAAAAAGATCAAAAACCTCTTGCGAACAACAAGAAAAAACAGATAGTAAGTGGAAAACCCCTGATGGAATATATTGCATTTGTGGGCAATGAGCATAGAGTGAATTACTTCTAAAGTGGGAGGGAACCTGTACCTTAGGAGTTATACGACCCTCCTTCTCCGTCATACCAAGATCTAGGAGCAATATGCTGGGAACACCACTTGATGAGACTCTAGAAAGGAATAAAAGAGATTTAAACCTCAACTTCCCAAAGGCAGGGGGAAACCAGGAATGGGGGGAAGACAAATGGCCTGCAGAAAGAATCATAGCAACCCAGCAACCCAGCAACTTGGGCTGAGGATGGATCTTGGGGATATAGGACCCCAATTTATCTATTGAATCCGTTGATAAGACTCCAGGTGGAAGTGGAGGTTGTATCAAACCATACTTCTGATACTGGCTAAGGAGCATTCACAAATGCGAGCATTTGTATATCAAACCAGAATTGCCCTAGATTATCTGTTGGCTGAAGAAGGGGGAGTTTGAGGAAGATTTAAGGAATCTGAGTGCTGTGTGGAGAGAGATGATCATGGGGAAGCCATCACAAAACTTGTTGAAGAAATTAAAAGGGTGGCACACATACCTGTTCCAAAGTGGAATACTATTCTAAAAACAGATTGGTGGGATAACCTCTTTGGAGAAGCTTGGTGGAAGAAGGTGGGATTTATGCTGTTATGTTCTGGATTAGGATTGTTATTCTTACCATGCATGATTCCATGTCTTATTAGACTAATCCACCCAGTGATACAAGGAAGGTAAATGACAGCAATGCCCATTGATCCAGAATTGGCAGCAAAAAGGGAAACCAAACCCTTTGATGGTACTAAAAGCTAGACCTACTCGCACTCAAAAGAAAGGACCCAAAGAGATATTGACTAAACATAAAGAGACTACTCTAGCACAAGAGATGTTAACCAAATTTGAGAAGGAATGCAAAAAGCTTGATGAAGCATGGGAGATGTTAGAAAAATTAGAGGCTGAAAATAGAGAGTGTAAAAACCTGGATTATTGGGAATATAGAAGAAATCGAGATTCAGTTTTAATTAAAAGCATGATTGAAAAGATATTATTAAAAAGAGAAATGTGGGAAATTGTAATAAATGAAAATGATTCATGTTAACAGTAATTGTACTAATATTTTAATAATATATTTTTGAAAACACTTGTTATAAAGTAGTAAAGGAAACAGTAGTTGTGAGTGTTACAAAGCAGATGGGCTCCTTGGCAGATGCCACATGAGAAAAATAAGATACAGGATGCAGTTTGAGATAAGCAAGTGTTTCAAAGCTGGATTGTCCAAAGCTGAGATTACTCCAAGGTAGGGAGATGGGCCCTTTGCAGATGTTATAGGATATAGGATGTCTTAAGATTGAACTGGCCTTGAGATGGACAAAGTCGGGACTATTCCAAGGTAGGGAGTTTGGGTGGTGGTTTGATCCATGAAATAATTAGTTTTTGGAACAAAATGCTTAATTCTGTATAACACAAAACTTAGAGCGCACGTGCATCCAGTGAGGTTATTCAGAGCTCATGAGGAAGATGATGAGCCTTCATCTGAAGACGACCACCAAAAAGCCAAGAAGACCCCCTAACAACAAGTGGAGCATGTGCTATATAGTACAGTGATGTAGATTTTCAGAATTGAAAATAGGAGGAAATTCACGAGAAATATTTATGAATATGTATTAGCATACAGTATATGAGTTCAAGTTGGATTACTTTGTTTTGTACATGAGGTAGGGTGAGAACCGCCCCCCTCCGTACCCCAGTCAGTTTTGCTTATGTTTTATCCGAACAGTAGTTATCTTTAATTAATCACTGCCAAGTTTTGTATATGCTTGATTATAAAATCCTACTTAAATAAAATTGCATTGCTGCTAAATTCAATATGGTTGCTTATTAAATTAGACATATAGAGCATAATTTAAAACCCTTCCTTCCTTCCTTCCTTCCTTCCTTCCTGCCTGCCTGCCTGCCTTCCTTCCCTCTCTCTCTTTCTTTCCTTCTTTCTTTCTTTCTTGGGAGCAGGTGTCCTTACCTTCCCAAAATCACTGCCCCTCCACCTCAGCCCTGCACAGCACAGCACCTTAAACTCAGCCTTCCCAATTTCACAGCAACCTCCCACAAGAC
>JANEHK010001422.1:0-12985 GCA_025960845.1 Tachycineta bicolor | reverse complement strand
TATCATCATCTTCCTTGGTCCATTTTATATTATCTCCCTCTGTCAATTTCTCATACAAAAATTTTACTGCCTGTGTGTACCCCTCAATCCATAATCTACAATATCCCAATAGTCCGAGTAGTTTTCTGATTTCCCTCTTTGAAGAGGGAGGTGGAAGGGATAAAATTCTTGCAATTCTCTCTGGACTGAGCCTTTGTCTACCCTTACTTATCAAGTGTCCAAAATATTTTACCTCTGGTTCTGCAAATTGCAGTTTCCCTTTTGATGCCCTTAATCCTTTTTCTCCAAGAAAATTCAAAAGTTTTCATCCTCTGCAGTCTTTTTCCCATGTTTTGAGAAAGAATCCAGAGAGGGCTGTCTTTTAAGTGAACTTCTAGTGATTCGATAAGGCATTTCTAGGGAGAAGTCGTTTCTCTGAGCAGTACCTGTGGTTACCGAGGGAACGGAGCTCAGGGCAGGAAGGGTGGTGAGGGGAGGGAAAAGTACCGAGGATTGGTCCTCCAAGGGCGGAGCGTAGTTGCGGTTTGCTGCCGGGACCGGCAGAGGAGGGGGCAGTTCTGGGGATACCAGAGGGGAGCGTGGGCAGCCTGCACGGGGCTGGTGGTGGCTGAGTCAGCGGCTCCCAGCAGAGACAAAGCAGCAGCAGCGGCAGCGCCCAGCGCAGCCGGCACGGGCAGGGCAGCCGGGGATCGGGCAGTGGGGGAAGCGATCGGAGATAGGACGGCTGGGACCGACGGGACCCCGGCACGGTCGGGGCTGCGGCCCCAGACCACACGTCAGAAGGGACCCCCGGCACGGCCCTTAGGGTGGCCGCGGACCAGGCGGCTGGGGCAGACGAATTCAGCGGCGGGGCCGGGGATGGGGTATATGCAGGGACCAGTGCAGCTGCTGCTGGCTGTGAACCCGCACTCAGGATGGGAACCGGGGCAGGCGGGGCTGAAGCGGGACCCGGGACAGGGGGCAAAGCTGCGGACGGCAGGAGCACGAGTGGGAACGGAGGGGGCAAACCCGCAAAGGATCCCACTCTTTTTCCTTCCTTCCCTCCTGCTCCCCTCCCCCTCTCCCCTCCCGTTTCATTTCGAGGGTTTCCGATATGCCAAAGATCTTTATTCTCCCAAAATCTCTTGTCTAACTTGTGGCACGCTTTCTTCAGGATTAAACGGTTCTTTAGAATTTACAAATATATTTAGAGCCTGACAAATCCAGTTCTCAAAAGAGCCGTATCTGGGCCAATGAACGTGGTCAGATCTTATTTTCTTCTCTGCCCATTCTATCATGCAAAATTGTATCATCTTTATCCTTTCCTTTCTTCTTGTACAAGGGTTTTTATCCCAGTTAGCAAACATAATGCCGAGAGGACTATCTTGAGGTATTTCTATTGGTAATTTTTTACACCCCTTTTTCTTCCTTGTATCCAACTTACTGTTTTTCTGTCCCATTTTTCAAGATTTTATCTATTTGTCCCCCACCTCTATTTTTCACTTTCTCTTACAACCTAAAGACCACTTCTATTTATGCACACAGAAAAAAATCCCTTCTATCCCACACAACTATTCAATAAAATACACCTCCCTCCAAGGAGTTATAACAATCAACATTACATGTGCTTTCATCCATCTACTCTTACTTCATTTCTCCTTCACTTTTACACACTCTTTCACACCCTTAGGACATGAAGCTGATCCCTGTCGCCAGAGAATCACAGCTCCGTGTGGCCCCCCCTCGCCTTGGGTTTGGTCTCTGGGTTCCAGTATAGCTGGGCCTCTGAGGAGGGCCCAGAATCTGATTGCCTCTGGTGCCGGACCACCTATGAGGCTGATTTGCGTGTCACTTACACTTTTACTATGAACCCCCGCTCCACACGCTCAGAGGGAAAAGGGCTGAATCGCAGGTCACACACACGTTCTGCCACAGCCCCCACCCGCCCGGGGAAACTGAGGCAGATTTTGTGTGTGACTCACTCTCACACAACAAAACAACAATAAGGTACCTTTTACCTTCAAATCATCTATTACAATTTTAGGTGTTACTGGCCAGTCCTGGTGCTCTTGGATTTCCCTTCAATCCAGCTGTGTTGTCCAACCTCAGATGTTCTTGGGCACTTTATCCCTCAATCCAGCTGCGTTGTCCAACCCTAGATGCTCTTGGGCATAACCTCAATCCGGCAGAACCCTGGGTGCTCTTGGGATATTTAATCCCTCAACCCAGCAAAAGTTTTAGCCCTGGATCATCTTACGCAATTACCCCTCAATCCAGCAGACTTTTTGCTTCCTAGGGGTCCCATCCCTTCTTTAAAACTCAGTCCCAGTTTCTCTGAGGGGGTTCTCTCACTCTTCTTATCACTCACTGAGTCTCTCTACTGGCCGTCTTTCTTGTGAAAGAACGGAAACGCAGCATAGGAGACTCCGCACTCGCTTAGCAGGTCTGGGATAACCAGCTGCCTCTCATTCACACACATTCATCCCCCTCTTAACCGCCCCTCCAAACCAGTACTTACCTGTCCTTTGTCCTTGGGTCTTTGTCTTCGTGTACACTTTAGTCTTAGGGGCTAACTACTGCGGTTTTAGGGAATCTTTTCCCTTTTCTTTGTTTTATTGCCTCCTTTTGTCCATTGATCGTAACCTGCATCTGCCGGTCACAGCAGGGGAACACAGAGCGAGGCTGCCAACTGGGCAGGGCGTGCTGTCCTCACCCTGATTCCACTGAGACACTGGCAGTGAGGTGTTTTAACCATCCTCTGCTACCATAATTGTGAAAAATGCCAATCACTTGTTTTAAAATTTTGAAAGTTTAATAGTAAATAAGATGGTTATAAAAATAGAATTAGAGTAAAAAAATTGAACAATTAGAGTTAGGACAATAAGAGACAATAAAAAACAAAGTTACAGATGTCTGGGTGCCTCCCCAAGCAAAAAGCTCCGAAGAAGGACCCCTGTTAACAAAGGATTATCTCTTAAAAGCAATAGCCTGTTGAATATTCATACAGTTCATACATGATGCATAAATTTCATTCAAACAAAGAATTGTCTCTGGTTAGTGTCGCTTTTTTCCTTTAATCTCTATGGCATCCACAGGGCTGAGCGAGGCAGGAGAAGTTGGTCTCTTCTGATAAGGAAGTAGTAAATTCTTTTTTCTCTTAAAGATTTACGTTTTCCTGTGGTTGGTACATAAAAACTACATTTTAACTACAAAACTTAATTTACTATACTATCAAAATACTAATACAACACCAACAACACAACACAACACATATAGTAAATATTGTTGGAGTCCAGGGCATCCCTTTGGCTGCCCTGGAGAGTCAGGGACCTGGGCAGGGGGCTCTGGGACCCCAGCCCAGAGCTCAGAGAGACACTGGCTTTGATCTCAGTCCATGGGAAAAACTTCCTAAACTGAGAGAGGGTTTGCAGGCCACAGGAGTGTGAAAAATAGTAGTTTAGTTTGTCACAGAGTGAAAAAATAGTAATTTTAGGTTCATAGCATTGGAGTGAATGGAGACAAAATGGAGAATCTGGGGCGTTGTCTCCTTCTTCTTCCTTCTCCTTTCCTCACTCCATTTCTGCAGTGACGTTGGCACATAGTAGTTAGTGAGGATTGGGTCAGTGTATAGGTGACCTTTTTAGTAATAGTGATAGACATTGGTAAGAAATAGTAAATAACGAACACGTAGTAATTAGTATAAAAGATTAAGGACAGCCCAGCTCGGGGGGAGACGTGAGAAGTCCATGCACCTGCAAACATCGTGCTGGACTGTGAGAAATTTGTAAGATAAGAACAATAAACAAAAAAATGCAACCTTGAAAAAACTAAACCTGAAGACTCCGTCTCTTCCTTCGGCTTGGCACGGAGCTGTGCAGGGGGGAGAAAGACCCTGAAACCACCTGAATGTTGGGGAAGCCCCCGACAACCACCGAGATAATTTGGAACCGGAGTTATTGAGATGAAATGGACTGAGCTGAAATGAGGGGCACTGAAAAGGACCAGCACTTGCCCAACATAGGCTAATTCAAATGCTGCAATCAGGCAAGAAAATTAAATAGAAGAAGGAGAGGTTAAAAAATTAAAGAAATGCAAGCTTGTCATAGTTTTAATTTTAAACCAGGCAGAAACACTACTTAATGTAGTGGTTTCACATTCACTAAATTTTGGTTTTGGTACTTACTCTTTTTGTGAGAGAGAGACTAGGAGAAAAACAAAACAGGCTTAACTTTAAAATTAACAATTAGTTTATGAACTTACACTAAAAGAACAGAAAAACAGAAAGTTGGAAAAAAACTAAAATGGAATGAAACTTAAAAAAAACTTTTCCCTCTCCTTACAAACTGTTCACTTTTTTACAAAACAACATAAAGAAACAAAACTTGTAATTTTCAGTCAGTTTCACTATCTGATAATAGTCTTTCATCAATTCATTAGGGGAAGAGCATCCTTTTGAGTCATGGATCCTACTGACAACTTAGAACAGTTTTCTTGTGGGTTTTAAACTGTCACAAAAACAACCGCCCAGAGAAACCTGCTTTTGAGACCCTCCCAAGAGCAGTTTCCCAAGCTGCTTATGGGTCATGGGTCTTAGACTTTTGCATAGTGGGGTGTCACTTTTTAAAGATAAATAACTCTAAAGCAAAGGATTCTTCACTTCAAGGTACAGAGATATCTTCTCACTTCTTCACTTGCACAGAGGGCTTCTCATCTTTATCTCTGTTCAAGCATCTTATAGGATATTACTTAGTGCATCACAAACACCTTTGCTTAAATTTATACGAAAAACAATCATCTCCCCAAATGCATATCTTTCCCATGATTTACAGGAATGACTTAAATACAGAGTTCATTTCCATGGCTCAAGTAAGAATAGAACAACCAACTCTTCAACCCTCTGTCCCAATAGTTTTTTCACTTTTGCTACTGACTTCATGCTGTTGTTCTTTATGTTCACTCTGTCCTTTTTTACTCTCTCAGAGAAGGGCTAAGCTCTGGAAGCTTCATGTTGCTAAGAAAGAGTTAAATCTGCTCAGAGTTTTTGTCTTTCACTTTCTGTAGCTCGTAGTGTTAGTTGTTCAAAGCTGAGCTGATAATAAAAAACTCACGCACAAACATTAGAAATTGGAGCACCTGGGCAGTCTAGGAAAAAACTCAAGCAAGATCATAAATGCCTTCTCAGCTCACCCCTCAATGCAAATTGGGTTGGCCTCGGCCCAAACAGTGCTCATAGCTCCCACCAGGACCCAGCAGAGATCCCTCTCTGCTCTAAGGAAACTTGAAGAAAGCAGCTGCCACAAGACAGAAACTTCTCCTTCCCCCCCTTCACCCGGGAGCTGATGGAATCCGGCCAGGCCTCAGGCCAGCTTCCCCCCCAAAAAAGGGGGGAGCAGCAGGCCCAGCTCAATGTTACCTGTCTCTCTCTGGCCAAAGAAAGAAACAAAAAACCCCACCTACAAGAAATCAAGGGTTTTTATATGGTACTTCCCAAAGTCGCAGCAAAAAATTTCAGTGGTTAGAATAGATGTCAATATTCTAACTAACTCTTTGATAGGTCTCTGTCTCTTCCAAAGCAATTCCCAGGTCCTGACCTGGAGAATTATTTTACATTCTTTTATAACTAAAAACTAAACTGTACTAACCCATGAGCTTAAAATGAAAATGGGAAAATTTTGAAAGCACGTGAAAAACAAAAAGTGAACGGGATGATAGGAAGTGCAGGGCAAGCAACTGAAAAAATTTAACAGATGCTCAGGTAAGGAGATACAGTGTGAAACAACGTGAATAAATACAAAAAGGAAAATTTTGGAACCGGAGTGATTGTGACCAAATGGACTGAGATGAAATGAGGGGCAACAAAAAGGAAAAATACTTGGCAAACATACTCCAATTCAAATGCTGTAACCAGGCAAGAAATGGAAATAAATGAAGGAGAGGAAAAGAAATGGAAGAAATGCAAACTTAAAACAAAAAAAGGAAAAATTTTGAAAGCACATGAAAAGCACAAAATGGATGGTATGACAAGAAGTACAGGGAAAGGGACAGAAATTTGCCCAATTAATGTTCATTGAAATGGCAAGATTTCATTCCCTTCGGAAAGTCTTCCTTTCAGAAAAGGGAATGAAATCTTGAAAACAGGGAACAAAGTCGAACAAACGCTCAGGAAAGGAGATATGATGAGAAAGAGTGCGAATGAAAACAAGTGAGAATATCTGGAATCGGAATGATTGAGACCAAATGGACTGAGCTGAAATGAGGGGCACTGAAAATGACCAACTTTTGCCAAAATACTCCAATTCAAATGCTAACATCAGGCAAGAAATGAAAATTAAAGAAGGATGTTGCAGTTCCTTAAGCATGGTCTCCACGCACGCCCGGGCTAGCTCAGGCACCGAGGTGTGGAAAGGTACGGACAGCTGGCCGTGCCAGCTAACCCGATCCTGTGGGGCCTTGGATCCCACACGACCCCGGCAGCAGGCACAGGTGGTGCAAGGCAACGACGGTGGAGATAGAAATGCGGACTCTGCTGAATGGGACCCAAGATTTAATTGGAGCCCTGGCGTGGGACATCCTGAGCTCCAGGTAACTGCCTAGGCAGAGACCCCCAGGCTGCTTGCCAGCAGCTTTTATCTGGGGGTGGAACCAGGAGAAGAGGCAGTGGGTGAGCAAATCAGGAATCACCAGGGAGGCGTCACACGGATGAATGATATTTTCATAAACCAAACATAAATGCTGAGGAGGGACCCCCTCTGGATCTGACCTATCACTCGATGCCCTTGGAAGAACTTTCTAGCTCCAGGGGAAGGTCCCAAGATGACAGGCAGACCCCAGAGGAGGGGAGAGTGGGGGATTGACATATAACGGTTGGAGAGGAGAAAAGCAGGGAAAGATTATTAGGGGGAACAAACTGGGATACATAGAACAAACCATAAATTAATAGCACATACAATAAAACCAAAATCAAATCCCACACCACTACAGAGCTCCCCACCAGCTCTTTTAAGGTAGTCCCGAGCTTAGACCAGGCTCCCTTGGAGAAGGAGTTCCAATTATGATAATGCATAAGAAAAAGAAGCTAGCAAAAGGAGGCATTCATAAAAGTTCCCATTGGAGTGCCAGCTAAAGGTAAAGGTGCCTGTAAAACGTCTTGTGCACGAGAACTGTGTGGGAAAAAAGACTGTATAAGTACCATGGGGTTGGGCAGGCGCGCAGCTGTATGTTTGTGTGTGTGTAGAATATCTAAAATCGGGACTGGTAGCTCAGACGCCTGAAGCGAGTGCAAACCTCTCAGTACCGCGTATTCAGCTCTCCATAAGGAAACCGACTGGGAAAGGAGGGAAGTGAAAAGAGAGAATGAGTGAGGTTCCGTGGGAGGGAATGGCAGGGAGGGTCCTGGCCTGAGAACCCAGGGGAAGGTCCTTGAGGAGAAGGGAGCCATCTGATCACTGAGGTGAATAAGAAGGGAGCATTTGAGTCATGTTCAATTTTCTTTCAGAAGAAAATAGTTGGTAATTTTAGTAATAGACTAAGAGGGATTGCAAGTGGAAGTGAATAGAAGGATATACTCAGGGAAGACAGATGGGGAGAAAGATTGGAGTTAGGCATGAGGCAAAGAGTTGGCAAAAGACAAGAAAGTGCAACAAAATAATAAGTGAGAGGACTGAACCACGAAGTGAGTGACGGAGACCAAAAATCTCTTGGTATCAGGGATTTCTTGGTTTATTGCTGCCAAAAATAGGTCTGAGGAAAAGTAACTCCTTAGACCCAGGAGCTGTGAATTATGAAGAAAATTCACAAGAGCGTTGTATACTTGGGGGTTCTCAGAAGGGGAGCATCCCTCATGACAGTCCACTGGAGATGATGTTACGATTCTGGGATGCATGGGAATCTCAAAGAGGAAAAAGTAAGCAGAAAATGATTAATTATTGTATGTTTGAAAGGACAAAGGAAATGATCCAGAAAGATAATTTATATTGGCCAAAGTTTGGACTGTTTGAAGACTGGATTTGCTAGGCTTTGAATTTGTATGTGAATTCAAAAGATCCTTTTAATCAGGAAGAAAGCGAATATGCTGCTCTGTGGCTTCCCAGGGGAAAGGGTGAATTTGTCTCTCAAAGGCAAGGAAGCGAGGGTTTTCCATTCTATCCTTTACAAACTAGAGGGCAAGCAGCCAAATAAGACAGACACGAGCCCTAGGATCCGTTAGATCACCTCCCACCCCCTTATAGGCAACCTCATCAGCCCGTTCAACCCCAAGCCCCCGAGGGTCCTCCTGTAAATGCAAACACACCCCCTATTCAGGAGGGGCCAGCAGCACATAGAACTAGAGGTGGGGGACAGGGAGAAGTGATGATGGGGAGGGGGAAGAAAAATGGAAGATGGACTATACCCGCCTAGAAAAGTTCCAATGGCAAATCCAGAACAGAGTCCTACTGGTGATGTGAGTGTTCCCCCAAACACTGGGGATGTTAGAGAGTATAAGAAGGAGATGGGCAGGCGGCTAGAGTGGCAGAGAGATTAGATCAGTTCTTGGGGCCGAATATATACACCTGGGTGGAACTACAGTCTATCTTAGGAATCTTGTTTACCATGGAAGAAAGAGAAATGATTAGACATTCAGGAATGAGGGTTTGGGACAGAGAATGTCAGGGGCCAGACCAGAGGAATCAGAAATGGCCTTTGCAAGATTCAGGTTGGAATAATCAGAATGAAAGACACAGGCAGAATAGGAGTGATCTCCGGTGGATGATTATCCAAGGAATCTGGGAAGCAGTGCCAAAGGGGCAGAATATAAGGAAAGCTCTAAGTGAGCACCAAGGGAAGGATGAACCCCTGGCAGACTGGTTAGAAAGACTGAGAAAAGCCTTGCAGTTCTATTCAGGTGTAGACCTTGATACTGCAGCAGGACAGGTCCTTTTGAAAACACAATTTGTAGTTTAGTCTTGGTGGCACATCAGAAAGAAGCTGGAAAAAGTAGAAAATTGGCAGGATAGGGGGCTTCAGGAATTGTTAAGAGAAGCACAGAAAGTGTATGTGAGAAGAGATGAGGAGAGGCAAAAGACAAAACCATAGATTTTATTGGCAGCAGTCAAGGAAACACAGACAACCATGAATACAGAGAAATGGTCAGGAAAGAACAAACAACAGAAAAAGGCAGGTCCCACCTCAGGGGATACGAGATCCACGTGTTTTCTCCTGTCACCAGAAAGGACACTTACAAACTTCTTGTCCTACATCCAGGGGTACAGGACCCACTTGTTTTGGTGTTTGCCACAAAAAGGGACATCTATAAAAATTCTGTAGAAAGAGGCAGCAAGATGAGAAAATGTTTCAAGAAGACTAGGGGGGTCAGGAGCTCTATTTACTGAGGACTGAACACCTAGAAGTGCCCTTGATAAAACTGAAAATAGGTCCTCAAAAGGAAGAAATCACATTTTTGGTGGACACAGAAGCGACTGGTCGATAGTAAGAAAATTACCACAAGGAGGTGAAGTAAGTCATGAACTTTTATTGGAGTTAAAGGAGAAATTTTTCAGGTTCCTGTAATTAAAAATATGCAGAATGAATTGGATAAAAAATTTGGACTGAATGATTTGGTATTAATACCTGAGGCTGATAATAATTTATTAGGAAGGGACTTAATAATAGCCTTGGGGATTAAAATAATACCCTGTGAAAGAAAACTTAAAATCCATTCTTTAACTGAAGAAGATAATTTTGAGATTAGCCACATTGTGTTTCCTGGTGAAGCAGGAAAATTAAACATTCAGCCCATTAGCATTGAAATACCGAACCCAGAAATCCCCATTTGAGTAAAACAATATCTGATATCACTGGAAGGTCGGAAGGGATTGAAACCGGTAGCTGAGAATTCAGTACATCAGGGGGTGTTGGAGTCCTGTGTGTCACCACATAATACCCCCATCCTGCCGGTTAAGAAGCCTGATGGTAGCTACCGACTAGTGCAGGATCTCAGAGTGGTAAATCAAAGAACCATTACCCGCTTTCCAGGAGTAGCTAAGCCAGATACCTCCTAATTACATTTGGTGCAGTGTCGTGGATTTAAAGGATGCCTTTTGAACTTGCCCTCTGGATGAGGGCAGTAGGGATTGCCTTTGAGTGGGAGGACCCAGATACACGTAGGAGAGTGAAATTAAGGTGAACGGTGCTACCGCAAGGTTTTACAGAGGCACCGAATCTTTTTGGAGGGCATTAGAAAATCTTTGGAAGCCCTTTGAGATACCCAAAGGAATTAGGCTGCTACCGTATGTAGATTATTTGTTAGTAGCAAGAGAAACTGAAGAGGAATCTAGAAAAGGGTACTATTAAGCTTCTAAATTTTCTGGGAGAAAATGGGCTGAAGATATTAAAGTCAAAATTGCAGTTTGTAGAGTCAGAAGTGTGGTATTTAGGTCATTGGATTAGTAAGCAAAAGAAAAAGCTAGACCCTGAAAGGGTTCCAGGAATATTGAACATAAGACCCCCAAAGTCTAAAAGGGAAATAAAGCTGGTTTTGAGTCCCTTGGGTTATTGTAGGCAGTAGATAGAAGGGTTTAGCAGAAAAGAAAAATTTCTGTATCAGAAATTACCTACCAATCGCTTGAAATGGTCTGAAAGGAATCAGAAAAATTTTGAGCAAGTTAAAGAAGCCCTACTGCAATCTCCAGTACTGAGTCTTCCCAATTTAGACAAGCCTTTTCAATTATTTGTTAATACAGTTCATCAAACGGCTTATGAAGTATTGACTCAAGATTGGGCTGGAAGCCAAAAGCCAGTAGGATATTATTCCAAATTATTGGATCCAATTAGTATAAGTCGGCCAACATGCCTGCATGTTCTGGTAGGCACTACTGTGTTAGTAGAAGCCCAAAAAGTAACCTTTGGGGCACCGCTGGAAGTGTACACCCCCTTAATATTAGGGGAATCCTTGCTAAAGAGGCCAAAACATGGTTAACTGGTAGCAGAATATTAAAATATGAGGCTATGTTGATAACCTCATTTGAATTAGAGCTGAGAGTGACAAATAGGCAAAGTCCCACTCAATTCCTTTATGGAGACCCAGGGAAAGAATTAATATATGATTGCATGGAGGACATAGACTTACAAACAAAAATATGCCCAGATTTGAGAGAACAAGAATTAAAAAGAGGAGAATAATTATTTATAGATGTATCATCCCGAGTGGTAGATGGAAGAAGGAAATCTGGGTATGTCATAATTTGTGGAGAAAAACTGGAAGTAAAAGAATCTGGTCCCCTTAGCCCGTCCTGGTCAGCACAAGCCTGTGAACTCTATGTATTATTCTGTGCATTGCTGTTATTAAAGGATTGAGAAGGGACCATATACAGCAACTCAAAATATGCCTTTGGGGTAGTGCACACATTTAGAAAAATTTGGAAAGAAAGGGGACTTATAAACACTCAAAGTAAAGGATTAGTGCACCAAGGATTGATAATTCAGTTACTTAAAGCTTTGAAGAGTCCAAAAAAATAGCAGTGGTTCAGGTGAAAGGCCACTGGAGAGGGAGAGATATTAAAACAAGAAGAAACAATCTGGCTGATGATGAAGCTAAGAAAGCTGCCCTGAGGGAAAACAGCAATGTAATTATGACTTTTCAGGAAGCAGGAACACAAAATCAAACACCATACTTTTCTTTAGCAGAAGTAGAAGCCATGAAAAACCTAGGAGCAAGTGTAAAAGAGGGACAATGGATTCTCCCTGACAAAACCACAGTTCGAATGGCAGAAAAAGGCTAGATTCATGCTTCAAGGGTAAAAGGACCTATACCAAATAAAGATTGGAAATTTATTTTGACACCAGGAGACCTGAAATTAAAAATTAAAAAATACTTAAATTTGATTAAATCATTTTATTGAATTCCAAAACACAGTTTTAAGTAAAACTGTAATTAATCGACAACATGGCTGAAGAGAGCATTTGGTGCCCAGAGGGTATAGCTCATATAGAAAATCATTTTCGGCTGTGGATTTCACATCATGCTGCAATACATTTGGTGTGCCACCCACATATTGAAAGAATAACCCAGCCCCAGGATATTCAAGATATCCTGAGTACAGAAAGGTCAGAAGCTGCCATCCCACAGAGAGAAGTTTCCATGTTTCAGCAAGGTTGCTGCAAACACGGTCATCAGTGTGAGCGGTGTAAAGCAGTGACCATGAAGTGGCTGAGACAAAGACATTGGCACAGAACAACTGTACCTTGGGACCAAAGAGATGTAGCTTTTATGATTCATTGTATATGATGTTTTAGTAGAGTAGAGCGAGACTTTAGAATGCACAATTGGGTTTTAGCACAGATCATTATTGATGCTTATTTGCAACAATTTATAATAAAAGATCATGTACAAAGAGCATTTATTTATTTAGTGTATCACACAGAAGGATTAGTGGCTTTGAGAATACTGCAAGAACAAAAGATAATAGCAGTAAAATGTGGATATACAGAAAGAACAGAAAAAAAGAAATTAATTGTGTTGCTTAACTTGTCCAAACTATTGAACTCCTTTGATAATTAACCATTACAGTTCTGTGTTTTGTAATTGCAATTAACTTTAATTTATTAGAAAAATTAGGTATTCTGGATTGGCTGTTGATGGCAACTCCATTGAGTTTGGAGGCAGAACAATGGCGATGGGAAGGGATTAGACACTTCCTTGATCAATGGGAACAGCCTGAACAAATTGAAAATCTTTTAAGAGGCCCTCCATGACTAACACTAACAGATTTCATTGAGGAACTGCAAATCCAGAACAAGAGACTGGAAACACCTGTTACTAAAAGAGTCCAAGAACAAGTAACACACTGGGAGTGCACTAAGCATGGCTTAGAGTGTCGCCCATGGGTTTGTGTTATTTGTAAGCTTTGCCTTAATTTGTGGTGGAGAATAACAAGAGCAGAAGAGAAAGACAATTGATTTCTTTAACTTGCTTAGATTGCGTGCGTGAACAGTTAATTTAAAAAGCTTTTTCAATGATTTTTTGGAACAC
>JANEHK010001419.1:0-12988 GCA_025960845.1 Tachycineta bicolor | reverse complement strand
CACCAACAGTGCCCTCCTGCCCCCAGCACTGCTCTGTTCAGCCCCCTCTCCTTCCCTGAGCATCTCCCTGTGCCTGGACATTTCCCTGCTGAGAGGAGCCTTGTCCCTGCCAGCGCTCACAGAGCCCATCCCACCCTCTGTGCCCTGGGCCCGGCCCTACAGAAACCTGCCTGTCTGCAGGGCCCTGCCTGGGGCAGGCTCTGTCTGCAGGGGCAAGGGCAGCTCAGGAGAGCCCTGCTGGGCCCTGCAAAGGTGATGCTGGAGCTGTCCCGGGCTGAGGAGTGGCTGAAGGCCCTTGAGGAGCCTCCCAGCAGAGAGACTGACCACCCAAAGTTACAGTTCTGGAGTCTCTGTAAATGTTGAAACATTACTTTGATGATCCTGTGTGTCTCTTTCAACTCCGAATGTTCTGTGATTCTGTGATTTCAATTCCTATTTTGTTTCTCTCATCCTTCTGTTGCCTGTAATCAAAAGAGGAAAAAAAAAAAAAAAAAAACAAAAACAAACTACTTGTAACATCATTAGAACAGAAAAGTAAAAACCAGACCTTAATTGAAGCTTCCAGGTGTCCCAGTGAGGATGGGGCACACCCAGGATCTGATTTTAAAACACATTTATGTTGATTAATTAGGATATTTACCAGGGACATCCAATGTGAGATTCAGTTGCCCCAGTTACACACCCCTGTGTAAATCTGTTGGAGGAGGACCATTTCTTCCAAAGAAGCCATGAAAGGTCTTCTTTGCCTCACCTTTTTTTTTATTTTTTTTTTTTTTTTAATGACTGCTCACACTCTGGTTAAAAACCAAAATGTTCTTCTTGCAGGTTCTCTTCCTGATAGTAAAACTATATAGTATTTCTGGAATGTATTTAGATGGTCTGCTTATTGTTCTAAAATCTAAGAGAAAGAGAGTAATGCTCTAGAGTTAATCAAGGAAAACACTGATATAAATATGTAATAGTAGTTGAATAGAGTTAATTAAGGATTATAGATTTATAACAATATAATAGCAGTTATCAGATCTATGCATATATGAAAAACGTATAAAAAGCAAAATTCTTTTTATCACCAGCTGTGTCTTCCCACCCTGCTCCAAGCAGGAATTGAAAACACCCTCAGGAAAGCTCCTGATGCTTACAGCAATCCCAGGCTTACCTTCTTTTGGGAGGTGTCCTCCGGAGCTGTGCCCAGGCTGGTCTGGAGCTGGGAGCAGCCCTGCCCCACACAGCACCTCTCAGCAGCAGCACCTGCCCTGCTCAGGGCGGCTCCTTCCCCCCACAGCTTCTCCCCAGTGCTGGGAGCAGCTCCCAGGGCTGGCTGAGAGCTGTCCCTGGCAGGCAGCAGAGTCCCTGCCCCAGCACAGCGCCCTGGGCTGCAGCACCCTGCTCTGCAGGACAGCCCTGGGCACCCCTGGCTGCTCTGCACAAGAGATAATCAGAGAATGTACTCACAGAGTCTGTAGGCATTGGGATGTTGCAGCTTTAGGAGATCCCTGCAGGAGCTGCAGCTGCCTTGTCCTGCAGCCAGAGGTTCCTGTGTCAAGGGCTGGGAGTGATTCTCCCGCAATCACTTCTCAGCTCCTTCCCAGCCCTGAGTGATTGAAGCTCTTTGTGCCTGTGTGCTGTGCCCGGGGTGGCTGCAGGCAGTGCCCCAGCCCTGCTGGGCTGTGCTCAGGAGCTGCTCTTGGGCAGAGCTGTCTCTCTGCAGCGCTGCCCTTGCCAGGAGCTGCCTCTGTGCCAGGAGCCCAGACACAGCTCAGCAGCACAGACACAGCACAAGGACTTTAATGACCCTCTTGGGCTTTGTGCTGAGGCCCTGAACATCAGTCTCAGAGAGGGAGCTGAAGAAACCTCTGAAGAATTCCAAGTCAGAATCCAGCTCCAAAGTTTCTTGAAGTTTTAATGGGTCCCACTGAGGGACAGGACAGAGAACTGTCCCCAGGCCCCAGGCAGAGCAGAGAACTGGAGGCAGTGATGACAGGTGGTGACAAAGAGAAGCCAAGTCTTGGTGTCCTGGAGCACAGCAGCCTCTGTGCCACCAAGGGCTGTGAGGAGACACCTTGTCCTGAGGCCCTGGGGCCTCCTGGCACAGCCCCAGCAAGGCTGGGCACTGTCAGCCCCTTGTGCTGCCCTCAGCATCCCCCTCACATCCCAGTGGCCTCGAGGATGTGCTGGAAGGAGTCCCTGGGGACCCTTGGTCAGCAGTGGCCCTGGGGGGCTCCTGAATGCTCCCAGGGACTGCAGGTTCTTCAAAGGACTTTGGGTTTTGCTTTTGCCTTGGAGTCTGTGAGAGGTTTGTGCAATCATGGCCTCCAATTATCTGCTCCAATTAGTCCCTTGAGAGGCTTTGCAAGTCACAGTGGGGCTCATTAATACTTCAATGAACTTCAGGTTTTTAAAGGTACTTGGTGTTGCCCTTTTAGAACTGACTATGAGAATGATTGTGCAATCATGTCCCCAATTATCTACTTTAATAAATCCCTTGGGATTCTCTTTCAGTAAAAAGAGTGGGGCTTATTAATACTTCAGGGTAGTCAAGGTATTGAAGAACTTTTTTTGGCACAAAACTGTGTCAAAAAAGAGTCTGAGACGTTTGTGCAATCATGGCCCAAATTATCTGCTTTAATTAGTCCCTTGAGATTCTTAGCCAGTAACAACACTCAGTGGGGCTCATTAATGCTTCAAGGTACTCAGGATTAATTTAAGTACTTCTTTTTGCTACTGAGTCTCTGAGAGGTTTTTTGTGCAATTCTGGCCTCCAGTTCTCTCCTTCATGGACTCCAGGAGGAGCCTGTGTTGGGAATGGAGCTCTGTGGGACCCATTGATGCATTGAGACACTTTGAGTTTTTCTTCTGACTTGGACTCCTGGAAAGGTTTGTGCAATCTCCTCTCAGGCCCTGAGGTTCTAGGGTTCAACACCAAATCTAACACAGGGCCCATCAGGATCAAGCAAGTCCTGACAAACCATGGTTCTGGCTTGATTTCCCTCTGGCTTCATTAGGAAGGTTTCCTGCTGCAGTTATGGAGAAATATTTCAAAGAGCTTCTAAGAAATATGTGTTACTATTTTCAAGGTTGCATTTCTTTACTGTTCTCTGTTCTCTGTTCTCTGTACTGTTCTTTAGAGAAGAGGTGATTGCAGCATTCTGTGGTTGATACTGAACCAGGGTTTCCCAAGGGGGTCTGGCCTGCTCAGAGAAGCTGTGCCTTGAGGTGTGACCCGGTGTGGACAACCTTGCTCCACATTCCCCAACCCCATCCTCTCCCTCACCTGGGACCTGCTTTCCTAGGAGACCTGGCTGCATTTAGCCAAAGAAGGATTTTCTTAATTTGTTTTTAAAGCAATCTAAAACTCGTGAGTTTCCCCAGTGAAAACAGAAACCCTCCTCCAGTGGTGGCCAAGCCCAAGGTGCCACCAAGAGCACTGCAGCCCTGCCCTGGGCCAGGAGTGAGGGTGGATCATCATCCCAACCTGCCCTGGGCCATTGCAAGGGGCTGTGGCCATGGACACTGCACTGACCCCACTGCTGCCTTTGGATCCCTCATCCCTTCAAGTTTCCTTGGAAAGCAGCCCAAGGACCCATTTCTGCAGCCAGGTTCCGTGGCCAGGGGGGATGCGGGGGGCTGCAGGAGGTCAATGCCCCATCCCTGGAAACATTCAAGTCCAGCTGGGACAGGGCTCTGAACAACCTGATGTGGTGAAAGATGTCCCTGCTCATGCCAGGCCTGGACAAGAGGCCTGAGTGAGGCCTGAACAGCAGGCCCTGAGCCAAAGGTGACCTCTGCATCAACCTTCAACCAAAGGTTATCTTTGTATCTGCTCATTAGTGAAATATGCATGGTCATTAGCACTGTGACAGATGTATCCACTCATTAGTGAGACATGTACTGACCTTTCTGTGTTTAGAAGCCAGACAAGGCCATGAAATCTGACATCTGGCCTTGTTTGGGGCTGGATGGTCAAAGTCACCTCCCTTGGCTCCTCCTTGGGCCCTGGCCAGGCTTTGGGAGGGACCCAAGAGGAGGATGAAACCAGCTGTTCCTGCCCTAGAAGTGCTGTCAGTTTGTTTATTCAGCACTGTCAGAGCTGGGCCCTCTCCCAGCCAGGTTGGAGCCTCACCTGTGGCTGGAGGCACCTGCAGCAATTCCCAGTGTCCGGGAGTGGCTCTGCAGTCCTTGGCTGGGACAGCTTCCCCCAGCTGATGTGTGCATGTGGGTGATGGGAAAGTCTGAGGGGAGCTGGTGATGGATCTTTCTCAATCCCTGCAGGCAATCTTTGGTAGTGATGGTTGGGTGCATTGCTGAGCTGCTCCTTTTGTGCTCCTTTGCTGCTTTGAACTGCAGTAAATGACACTGATTCCTTCAGGTGGTGTTGGTGTCTTTGGTGCTGACCCTGCCCACTGGTAAAACAACACTGGCAGAGTCTGGCCAGATTCCACCAAAATGTCACTTTATAAATATAAGTGTGAGGAACCAATCCCATCTGAAATTCCTGGATGAATAGCCTTTCCCTAGAGCTTGCTGGCTCTGGAGTGGGCTGAGGTCAGAGCACCCTGTCAGCAGTGGGGCAGTCAGTTAAAAGAGGCTGAACTGCTGGATGTGTTAAAATGCATTTAAAAAGTTGCATATGGAAAAAGGAAAAGAACTTGTGGGTTTGGGAAGATGAGAATGGATTTTGTTAACAGCACATTGGAAACAGCACCACAGAAGGAAGAATTGGTTTTGGAATGCTCCCACATGGAGTGAGAGAAGGAAGGTTTAAATCTTGAGCTCAGGGTTCTTTGTGCAAGTGAAATATAGTATTATAGTTATTATTAGTAGTAGCTATTTCAAAATATACCATGATTTTTTTTTTTTTCTATTTAATTAAAAATCAATAATGTGAAATATTGCTGATTTTTTTTAGCTTTGGCTTTTATCATGGTTTAGCACAGTTTTGTTTTCTGGTTATAGGGAAACGTGAAATGTTTTTCCCTGCCATCACCCTGGTTTTGGTGGGGGAGGACAGGGCCCTATCAAAAGCTGGCCGGGATATTGGCAGCTAAGTTGACCAATGGGAAATGTCGATGTGACTTTGGAGGGGACATTTTAAACTAATCTGCTGCTGGTCGGTCTCTCCCTCGCTTTGGAATCAGCCATGAGGTGACATCGTGGGCGGTGGCAGGCCCAGGCCGGGCCCCTGAGAGCTGCTGCCCACATGGGAG
Organism: Tachycineta bicolor; assembly: GCA_025960845.1. Lineage (NCBI taxonomy): Eukaryota > Metazoa > Chordata > Aves > Passeriformes > Hirundinidae > Tachycineta > Tachycineta bicolor. Next base: position 7,784 of record JANEHK010001419.1, on the reverse strand, counting down.
CAGCCTGGGTTGAGCCCTTTCACAGCTTTGTGGTAGCTCTGAACTGGGCCGCCCTGGATGAGACCGAGGGGTGGAAAAAAGGACATCTGCCAGCTTCCTCCATCAGCACAGCTTTGCATTTTCTACAGCTCATGCAGCCTGGCGCTTGCACGTGGCCCTTGCAACCTCGGGCGGATTTAACCCTTTCCTAGCAACATGGAGCTTTTAAAGCACAACTCTTCTTGAGAGAAAGAAATCAGAGGGTACATAGAACAGACACTGAATGAAGTCAGTTAGATTAGAAGTGAAAGAATTAATAATACTGGAATAGGATTGATGAAGTGGATATTTTTAACCAGACTTCCCTAGGGTAAACCATGGAGAAATGGACTGTTCTTTGCAGCATCTTAGTGATGTTGGATAGAATGCTAATTCAAATCAAAATTGAGGACTGATGTAATTGAAATATATTTGGGAACTTTAAAGCCCCCACTCCTGGGTCAAAAGGAGGTCTCAGCCTTTGAGACAAAGATGATTTTAGATTAGAAGAAGTATTCGTAAATAGTACCCCAGATACACTGAGAAGCTCTGCTGATAGAACATCACAGTCTGTGAAAACTCTGGGTGACGGCAGATGTTTGCCATTGAGAGCACTAGACTATTTTGTCTTGTGGCAAACATCTTCATAAAAAAGTCTTAGAGAAACTCTTCTCCAAAAAGTAATGAGTAATTATGTCTAAATAGTGAAACTGACTGAAAATCTCAAGTTGTGTCTTTCTATGTTGTTCAATAAGAAAGTTAATAGTTTTTAAGAGGAGAGTAGTGTGTGTTTAACGTGTCATTCTGTTTTAGATTAGGTTTTCTTTTTCTCAACTTTTTTTTCATTCTTTTAGTGTGTATTAATAAAACATTTTTGAATTCATTTTTTAAGCTTAAGCCTGCTTTGTGGGTTTTGGGTTTTTTTCCTCCTAATCTCTCTCCTCCCCAAATAGAGAATAAATAGCAAAAGTCCTACATTAATTAGTGTTTCTGCCTGGTTTTATTAAATTAAAACCATTACACCTGTCTTGGCAATTGCCATGGAAATGCAGCTGATTGGAAATGCAATGTTGGACAAAGGTTTTAGTGGGGCCTGTCACAATAGGACAAAGGGTGGTAGTTTTAAACTAAAGAAAGGGAGGTTCAGATAAGGGGAGATAAGGAGGAAACTTTTAATGATGAGGTTGGTGATACATCAGGACATGTTCCCATGGAGGTGGTCAATGTCCCATCCCTGGAAACATTTAAGTGCAGCTGGGACAGGGCTCTGAACAACCTGATCTGGTGAAAGATGTCCCTGCTCATGGCAGGGGTTTGGATGAGATGAGCACTGCAGAGCTCTTCCCATCCAAAGCATTCCAGGATTGCATGGGGAGAAGGGGCTGCTCACTGGACTCCATCCACTGCCTTGACTCCTCCTTGTCTCTGCTGGAGCCCACATCCAGCAGCCAAAGCCAGCCCCGTCTCTGGCCTTTCCCTGCCCTTCCCCAGGGGCTGACAGAGCTAGGCTGGCACAGGTGACCTTTAGGCTTTGCCGGGCTCAGGCACAGCGGCTGGGACAGAGTCAGGGCTGAGGTCACAAACTGTGGGCTGGGGCAGAGCCCATCCAGAAATGAGCCCTGGAGCAGCAGCTCTGCAGTGCTGGCCACCAGGCCGCCTTGCCAAGGGAGGCTTCTGGCCATGGCCTGGAAGCAGCTGCTGCTGCCAAGGTGCCTTTGGTGCCTCAGGCTCTCCCTGGCACAGCTCCCAGCACAGCACTCTGCACTTGTGCCCGAGGCCTTCACTGTCTTGGGGCTGGCGTGGGGCTTTTCCTGCAGTGGGATCTGCCCTGGTCCTGGCACAGGAAAGGCAGTTCCTGCTGGAGCAGGAGGCTCTGCCTGCAATGGGCTCAAACAACTCCAGCAAAGCCCTGTTTACTTCCAAATTGCTTCCTAGAGCACTAAATTCTAATAATTGTTATAGATCCTATACGGTGGAGTAAATAACTATTTTTTAAATTTACTCTATGGTATGAATAAATCTGTTTAATCCTGATCAGAATCAATCATTGCTGTATTTATATAAATGTATCTGGTGTATTCCATTATTAATCCTGTGGCACAAATTGCATACGGTTCCATTCTACCTGTCCAATCTTTTAGACATAATCTTTTGACAAAGTCTGGGGCTAGGATTGGATCCTGCTGCCCCCAGTCTCCTCTCTTGGATGGAATTTTAAAAGTTCATACATCCTGAAGGAGTTTTGGGATCCATGGTGGCTGTTGAGTGTAATTTCTCTACCTCATGACTCAGCAGGAGTTTCTCCAATGAAGAAATAAAGCTCTTGTCTGAAGCTCTCTCACTGCCCATGACAGGAACCCCTGTGAGTGTCTGGGACATCCCGGCTCTTTGGCAGCCTGGGGACTCCTGGGATGTCACCGTGGAGCCCCCGTGAGGGCCTGTGAAAGATCGGTGCCTTGCAGCCCAAGGTGCCCTGGGATGTCACCATGGAGTGGCTGTGACTGCCTCTGACCACAGGGCTCTTGAGCATCCCCAGAAACCCCTGGGAGGTCTCCATGGAGCCCCTGTCTCTGCCTGTGACATTCCAGCTCTGGAACAGCCGGGAGACTCTTGGAAAGTCCCCATGGAACCCCTCTGAGGGCCTGTGACAGCTCGGTTCCTTAGCAGGCAACCATCAGCAGCCCCTGTTGCTATGGTCAGTTTCCATGGCAACCATCACCAGCCCCTGTTGCCATGGTCAGTTTCCATGACAACCATCACCAGCCCCTGTTGCTATGGTCAGTTTCCATGGCAACCATCACCAGCCCCTGTTGCTATGGTCAGTTTCCATGACAACCATCCCCAGCCCCTGTTGCTAGGGTCGGTCCCTTGGCAGCTCCATGCAGATCCCGTGCCAGGGGTGGTTCCATGGACACCAGCTCAGGCCTGGAGCCAGAGCCCGTTGCCATGGCAACCATTTGCAGTCCCATTCCCAGGGCCGTGGGATCCCAGAAGCACAGAATTGGCGGAGCTGGGAGGGACCCATCAGGATCCTCGAGTCCAGCTCCTGGCCCTGCACAGGACACCCCAACAATCCCAGCCTGGGCCTGGCAGCGGTGTCCAAACGCTGCTGCAGCTCCCAGAGCCCTGGAGCTGTGCCCCTTCCCTGGGAGCCTGTTCAGGGCCCCAGCAGCCTCTGGGGGAAAAACCTTTTCCTGACATCCAACCTAAACCTGCTCTGACTCAGCTCCAGCCCTTCCCTCCAGTGCTGTCCCTGGGCACCAGAGTGAAGAGGTTCCACAGCCCCCAGCCAGGGACCCGCTCCCAAGGCTGCTGCCAGGACAACCAGGGCTGGCACCAGCTGGGATGCTCGGTTTCCATGGACTGGGGTTTAGGAATGGGATTCCCCAATTTTGTGCTTCTGCTAAAACTGAGCTGCTGCTCTCTGCCCTCCAGCCTCCCATGCAAATTACAAAAATCAAAGATCCCAGGGCTGGGATAAGAACAATTTTCTGGGAACAGCAACAGGATAAGGAACAAATAGGAACAGAAGGGATAGGACAAACAATATACAGGGAAAACTACAACACTGAATGGCTCTTCCCAGCCACATATTTCCACCTACCTAGAAAGGACTTCTTTGTCCATGGGGAAAAGAGAGAGTCCCTTCCCTGTCCCTGACAATGACCTGAGATGGGATCAAATGCAATGTTGGGACCATGGCCAAAACTACCTCACATCATTGCCAGGGGCAGAAAAGGGACAGGTGATTCCTCAGCATGGGTCACAGGAAATGTGGGTCACAAGGACTCTTCCCAAATGTGTCCTCGGATGGGGGATGAAGTTGGAGACTCACACAAAACACTGCCTGCACTTGGGGTAGTTGCCGGGTTTCCCTTACTGGTGACTCCGTTGGTGTCTGGTCAAGTTACAGCTTCCAGAAAAACTCTTCCCACACTGGGGACACTCGTAGGGCCTCTCCCCAGTGTGGATGCGCCGGTGGGTGATGAGGTGGGAGTTGTACTTGAAGCCCTTCCTGCAGTCGGGGCAGCGGAAGGGCCTCTCATCTGTGTGAATCCGCTGGTGCTTGAGGAGATCTGAGCTGGTCTGAAACCTCTTCCCACACTCGGTACACACGTAGGGCCTCTCCCCAGTGTGGATCATTTGATGGATGATCTGCTGAGACTTTTGGTTGAAGCCCTTCCCACATTCCCCACACTTGTATGGCCTTTCCTCAGCGTGGATGTTCTGATGGCGGATGAAATTGGAGCGCTGGCTGAAGCTTTTCCCACATTGCTCGCACTCATAGGGCCGTTCCCTGGTGTGGATCCTCTGGTGGCGGATCAGGTGGGAGCTCTGTCTGAAGCTCATCCCACATTCCTCACACTCGTAGGGCCTCTCTCCAGTGTGGATGCGCCGGTGCCTGATGAGGGTGGAGTTGTGCTTGAAGCCCTTCCTGCAGACAGGGCAGCAGAAGGGCCTCTCCTCTGTGTGAATCCGCTGGTGTTGGAGGAGATTGGAGCTGGTCTGAAACCTCTTCTGACACTTGGGACACTCGTAGGGTCTCTCCCCAGTGTGAATGACCTGGTGCTGGACAGGGGTGTTGCTCTGGGTGAAGCTCTGTCTACCTTCCTGGCACAGGGTGGGTCTTTCCTCCTTGTTGCACCCTGGGATGGGTTTGGAGTCATTCCTCCTGCAGGGTCTCCAGCGCTTTTTCTCCCTTTTGGATTCCTGTGCCATGGAGCCACTCAAAACGGCCTCTTCCATGAGGTCCTGCTGTGGGGATTTGTCCTCCCTGGTCTCCATCCTCAGCTCCTTGTCTGGGGGAGGAAGGACAAGGACAGGATGGGATTTGCCTCCGTGCCACAGGGAAGGGGAAGGAGATTCTCCCAACTCATCCCTGGCATGACGGCATTGGCAGTGGGGTTGTCCTGCAGCAGGGGGCCATGCTGGGCTGGGAGAAGGAGCAGGAGAGAGGGGGAAAGGGGCCCTGACTTCCTCCTCACCTGCCTGGCTGTCCTGGGGCATCTTCCTCATTCTCACAGCCTCTTCCTCCATCCAGACAAGGTTTGGGAAAGGGTAGTCCTGTCTTTGGGAAAAAACAAGGGATCAGTATGTTGAGTTTGAATGTCCCTCTGTTCAAGTCCATCTCTACAAGTCACCAGACATCTGGAGTCCCTAATAGCCTATCAAACACCAAGAGCAGCCCTAAAAATTCCTTTCTGGTATTCCCTGTCTTGGGTCTCCCTGCCCTCCCCAGGCTGCTGAGACTTCGAGGAATCTGAAAAGCTCCCTCCTTTTCCATTTTCTGTTTAGGAATGCTTGGGGTTTTGAGGTCCCAGGGTCCCTTCTCCCCTTATTCTCTTCTTTGGAGTCCAGCAGGTCCAAGGAGTCCCCCCTGCCCATCTCACAGCTGTTGAGGTTCCTGCAAATTGCAGTGCTCCCCCCTCTCTGGGTTTCTGGGTGACACAGGGCTCTGCTCCCCCAGGCTGCCTCTGCCAGCAGCCCCCACTGGGACCCCCCAATGTCCCCCCAAGGGACATTGCCTATCGCCCCCAAGGGGCATTTTCCACAAAGCTTTGGAGTTCTTATTCTCCAAACATCTTCAACCAAAAAATCCCAAACCAGGGACCACTCAGGTTATGTGAGCCGAGCTCCCTGTCTTGGGCTGGTAAGAAAGGGGTCTGCTATGGAATGCACGAGCCTCCCGTGAAATGGAAAATCCTAACCCCCTCTCTGTGAATTATAATATTGAAATTAATGGGCTCTCAAGAAAAGATATGGCAATAGGAATATCAGTTCTTCAGTAGGAAAATTAAACTAAAAATGCAGTAGTAAAACACACCACCACCAACAAAGCCCAAAGAATAAGCCTCAGAATCCAACCTGACACCCAGGTAGTCAGGGCGTTGCTTGCAGTACAATTAAATTGTGGCTGCAGTCCTCCTGGAGTGAAAGATGTGGTTTATTTGAAGCAATGTCTTGTAGAAGGGTGTAGTTTTCCTCTGAAGGTCCAGTGGTGGTGTAGATGGGTCTGGTCTTCCTCTGGGAATCCAGTGGAAACCAGGCTGTTCCTGGTGTTTAAATCTTCAGATTATATCCAAGTGGGAATGCTTGTCTCCTCCCTCTGGGTGGAGCATCTCACAATGGGAGGATGTAATTTTATCAGTCATACAGTGAGACTCGATGGCCCATTAACAGAAGATATCTCCCTGGAGGGAGGATAGGTCAGGGAAGAGATCAAGAACACTGCCACATTTGGTTTTAACAGCTGGGCCATTAAGAGAAGATCCACCTCAAAGATATGAGGAATGAATGGGCCATGGAAGAGATAAACAACCTGTCCTCCTGGTTTTAACAGAAAGTAATAGAATACACTTTTGTGGTTACATCTTGCATTGCAAGACAGGGCTCCAGGCTCCTTGCCCAGGCTCTCTCCAGAACACGCCCAGGCCAATGCTCAGCAGAGAAAAGCCCCGTGAGCAGCCCCAGTGTGGCCGTGGCCAGGCTGGGGGCAAACAGCACGGCTGGGGCTCTGCAAGGTCCCTGGGGGAGAGGGGAAGGAGCAACAGAGCAGGGGCTGATCCATCCCCACTGCGCTGGACACCCCAGGGCAGCGTCCCAGAGCGTCCTCATGCACCTGCCAACAACATCCCCCCTCTGCAGCCCTGGCCTCTCCCCCAGCTCACACAGGTGCCGCATCCTTGCAGGCACAGACACGGCAGCACTAGCTCAGGAGCCCCTGTTTGCACTGCCCAGAGCAGGCGTGAGCACCCCCATGGTGATGGTGTGGGGAGATGAACCTGAGTGAGCACAAATGCCATCAGCCCCTAGGGCCAGGAACGGCTAGGGGATGGCAGGGAAACCACTCAGATTTGTGGTGGCCTCTGAAATCAGCCAGAAATTTTGTTCCCATGAGCTTTGAGTTTCTTGTGCCACAGCAGATGTTGTTGCTCAGAGCCAGGTCTGCCTGGCAGCCATCTCCAAACTGCCCTCCGCATTTCTTCTGCTTCACCTTGGCTTTCTTTATTCTTCGTGGTCCTTATTTTTTTCTTATTGCCATCTTTCCTCCCCTGCAAACAGGCCATCCTACTTGCCCTTTCCTCCCTGGCCCCACTCCCTGTTTCAGTTCCTTAGTTAGCACCATGGCAACATCCCTTGGGGAGCAGGATCATCCTCGAAGTGCTTCAGGAATGGTCTGCAGCCTCCTGCAGTGTCTCATGCTGCTCCCTTGCCAGAGGCACCACAGGCCAGGGGGGCATATCTGGGCTGCTGTCTCTGGATGTGGGGCTCCCTGTTCTGGGCAAGGAGGAGGAGCTGCAGAGGCTTTGCAGGACTGACAGGATGGGCTTTGGGGCTGTGAGGAGAAGCTGAGCGACCTGGGCTGTTGGACCTTCTGGAGAGGAGGCCCAGGACTCATCCTGCAACTGCTGCAAGGGTGGTTTCAGAGAATCACAGAATCAGCACAGTTGGAGAACACCTTGGAGATCATCAAGTCCAACCTGTGCCCTGACACCGCCTTGTCTCCCCTGAGCCTCCTCTTCTCCAGGATAAACAACCCCAGCCCCCAGCTCCCTCAACCGCTCCTCACAGGACTTGTGTTCCAGACCCCTCACCAGCCTTGTTGCCCTTCTCAGGACACGCTCCAGCCCCTCCATGTCCTTCCTTCCTAAGCTGGGGGGCCCAGAACTTAGGGGGGGGACACAGCACTTCAGGTGCTGCCTAACCAGTGCCGAGCACAGGGGAAGAATCACTGCCCTGGTCCTGATGGCCACACCATTCCTGAT
>JANEHK010001418.1:780-12998 GCA_025960845.1 Tachycineta bicolor | reverse complement strand
TTCCCTCATCTTTCTTTATGGCCAATATAGGGGTGTTATGAGGGGACATACAGGGTTCTAGAATATTTTCTTTTAAAAGATGCTCAATTACTGAAGGTAGCCCTTTCTTGCCTTCTGGTGACATTGGGTATTGCTTGACTCTGATGGCGGGGGTATCTTTTTGCATTTCTGTCTTAATGGGAGGGATATCTAAACACCCATATTTTCCTTCTGTAGCGCACACTTCTGGATTTATCTCTTGTATATCCCCTTGTGTCAGTTTCATGGTATGCACAACCATTTTTCCATCTTTTGGGATAACTCCTATCCCGAGCTGCACTTGTAAGTCCCTGCCTAGTAAATTGGTTTCTGTATGTGGTAAATAAAGAAAGTCAGCTACACAGTGCTTTGAGTTCCCTTTTATCTCTACTCCTTCCATTATTAATGCTCGAAAGGGCCTCCCTTCAGCCCCTAACACTTCACAAGTTTTTGTCCCGATTGTTACCCCTGTTGGTAATTTCCTTAAACTCGACCTATCAGCTCCTGTGTCTACTAAGAATTCATATTCTTCACTTTGGGGCCCCACATCAAAGTTTACTAGAGGCTCATCTTGTTGTTCCATTGGGTTCCCTATTTTATAGAGCCTCTGACACCCCTAATTCTCCCCTTTCAGCACCCTCTCCAGGGCATCTTGCTCCCTTGCAATAGCTTCATCAAGTGATATTTCTTACAGTCCCTTTTTAAATGCCCTATTTCACCACAGTAATAACAAGTTCTATTCTATCCTGGGTTACTTCTTTTCAAATTTACCCACGGTGGTACTATGGGTGACTTTGGTCCTTTAAATGAGGGTCTTGGTCCTCCCTCACTAGATTTCAAGGAGGACTTTCTCTGGTTTTCTGCTCCTCCAGTACTTTCTCTTGCTACAGCTACCATAATGCGAGCTTTGGCTTTAGCTTTTTCTTCTTCTCTCCTCAGGTAAACTTTTAAGGCTTCTTTTAATAATTCATTAATACTTTTCTCCTGCCAATCTTCAATTTTTTCTAATTTTCTCCGTATATCTGGCCATGACTTTGTTACAAACTGCACTTCTAGAATTACTTGTCCCTCAGGATCTTCCTGAGTTCTTAGGTACTGGTTTAACTGACAGCACATCCACTCATCATGTGTTCCAAACCATGGCACTCTCCTGGTAATTTTAATTTTGGCCAGACTTCTGTGCAATAAAACACCATCTTAACCTGATCTAGTCCTTTTGTGGCCTCTAAAGAATCCCATTTAGCTAAAAGTTGTTCTAAGGGACTACCGGGTGGAATACTCTTTACTTTGTTATTTTCCTTTTGGGATTTCTTTTTCTTACTAGTACATTGTCCCATTTTTGAAAAAAAAAAAAAAAAAAATTAAAGGTGCCCTCTACTGATGGGCAACACAGGTTTTTTCAAGCAAAAAAAAATTTCTTCAACTTTTCTCCCTTTACTTCAAATCTCCTGACTTAATTCTTGAACACTTCAACATAAAACTCCTAAACTTTATGCTTTTCTACTTTTCCCTACACTTTTGCTTCCATTTAGGGAACAAACTCTCTTTCTACTCACTTTCTCTAACCTTCCTCACTTTCTTGGACGCTCACACTTTACTTACACCAGGGGCTCAGACTCTCTTCTGACCCCTTTGAGGTGAGTCCTAATGACCTCACCCGCTATGTACCCCCGCGCCTTGCCTCACCCCTGAGACTCTGGACACGCTTTGCGGCGCACGACAGGGTCCCTGGTACTGGCATCCCCTTCCGGGCCTCAGGACCTTCCCATGCCTTAGCCCCCGCTGGGCTGGACACCTTTAGTCCGAACCCCGGACTAGACTGCCCTGTCACTAGTACCGTTCCCCTCTTCACTTTTGAAATGGAGGTAAGGGGTCAAGACTCTGCACGAGTTACCTGGGGGGGTATCCCTTCCTTGTTTCCAAGGATCAACCCGAGCAGGGCCCGACCCCTTTGCCTTCCACCAGGACTGACTTGACTAATTCTCCCCAGGGAAGCAGCCTTGGCAAGAGGGATGAGTGTGTGTGTGCAGGATGCCCGCCTTGCCTCCAAGCTGACTCCCCACCCCGGTGTCCTCAGGCTGTGGGTTTACGGCCTCCTCCCTGAGACCGCGGCAGCACACCCTCTCCGATGCGTCTGGCTCAGTCCTGGGAAGCAGGGACTCTCATGAGCTCTCGGCACCCGCAGTGTCTGGGGACACCCTGTCAACCCTGGTACAGTTTTCCTGCCCCTCCAGGGACTCTAAACCCTCCTAGGCTACTCTAGCCTTTAAGGGGGGGGGACCTGCCCCCAATGCGTGCCACTCACACTCTTTTTCCCCTGCACGCCCAGTGGGGGGTCTTTCTGCCCCTAAGGAGACGCCTCACTCACTAGTTTCTTTCACTTCCCCCTTTTCCTGGCCAGCCCCCTCACGGGGGTCACGAAACCGCAGTACCGAGGGGTCCACACTCAGGTCCGGGGGTCCGAGCTGCCGGCCCCCGACTCTCTCACACTCCCACTCGCACGTCTCCTTTACCCGCCACCGGAATGCTCAGCCTCCGGCGCTCCTCCTCGTTGTCGGTCCCAGGCTGCTCTTGCTTGGCCAGCTGTCCCGGAGGTCCGAAGGGCGAGCGGCTGTCCCGTCCTCAGTCCCTCTTCAGGCATGGCCAGATCCCGTGGATAAGCCCCCAAAAATTGTTCTGGAAAAAAAGAGAGTCAGAGACTTTCTGTTTTGTATGTTTCTTTATTATCAAGCTTGGCCTTGGGGGAGAGCTAGCTTGCTCCCTTGGCAACGCGGAGGAGGAGGTACACACAGCTTCGCTTCACAGCAAAGCTGGGACTCCCACCTCCCCTAATGGGCTTTTTCCTTTTGCCGAGGAGTCTGTTTCGCTAAACTGATCAGGGGTCATCCAGCGATGGGGGACTCCTTCTCAGGTCACGGCGACTAAATAAAGCTGTTTCGGTGGACCCCCGTACCTCTTGCACTAGTCTAAAGTGTGACTACAGTCCTGGATTTTACTTTGATTCCCTGCTTTTCAGAGTCTCTTTTTCTTGAGTTGTTCCCAGAATTCCAGTGTTCTTTTTATTTGCATATTCAGACACTATCCGGCGAATGGGAGCAGAGATACAGGTAATAAGGTGAATTCTTAATTAACAAACAAGTAAATAAGGCAATTAGTCAATATTAAAACAGGAATTAGGCAAATTCTTTATACAGAACTAGCATTAACAATCTTAATAGAATTACTTAACAATTAAGTAACTAAAACATTGTTTATTTGAATAGAATTTATTTATAACACCTGGGATCATACTGGTAGAAACTGGAACAAGTTGATGTGACTGGGGATGACTATGAGTATGTTGAGGGTAACTGGAGTATACTGGGAGGGTCTGTAATCATACTGGGAATTACTGGGAACACACTGAGAGCAACCGGGAGTGACTGGGTGTGCTGGCTTGAATGCAAAACCAGCAAGAGACTCCAACTCAGAAAAAAAAAAAAAAACAGTTTAATAGGAGGTGAAAAAAAAGGTAAAATAAAATAAATGCAATAGTACAAAAGATCACTGACAGAGTCAGAATACAACCTGATTCCCTGTGGTGGTGGTAGCAGTCCAGATGAAGTGGTCTGGGTGGAGCAGTGCTCCCACGAAAAGGTCTGGTAGCTCTTGTCCTCTGGGAATCCAGTGGGTAAGGCTGCCTGTGGTGTCCCAAATCCCAGATTCTATCCATGTGGGAATGCTTGGCTCCTCCCCCTGGGCACAGCATCTCACAATGGGTTGATATCATTTTATCAGTCTTGCAATGGGGCCTTGATTGCCCATTAAACAGAGATAGCTCCTGGAGGGAGTTATCTATGAGTCATGCAGCAGGGCATTGATGGGCCATTAACAGAAGATAGTCTGGAGGGAGGGGGCAAGGGAAACACTGCACAACCTAGTTTCCACAGCTCATGTAGATGGTGATAGCATACATACTTTGGGCACATCTTACACTGTCACCTAGGACAAGATAGAAATAATATAACCTTACCTGATAAAAATCATTCTAATTTCTGTATCTACAATTTTGTTAAGATTGTCAGGTACAACTTTTCATATTTAGCGTCAGGAATATCCCACCAGGTAATCAAGTCTCATTATAAAACCTATCAGTAATTGTTAGCCACGCTTATTAGGATAAACCTAACCCTAGTAAAGCAATTAATAAAGCATGAAGACTTGAACGACGTTGCGAAAGAAATTCAAGACAACTGACAAAAACCTGTAGTAACTGTCCAACATCATACAAAAGAAATAAGGAGAGTTCTACAAAAAGTAAAGCAAGACACAAGCCACAACTGGTAGGATAAAGTCTTTAGTCACCAAATGAAACTAGAGTCTTAAACACACTATGTCACCCCATCATTATTTTGCTGATATTATTTAGTACGAATTTAATAATATCTATTGTAGTACTCATATAAAACTAGAGGATGTTAAATTGAGTGACAATTTTAACCTCATTATCTAAAACACCTAGGATAATGTTAAAAGAGAGTTATTAAGATAGTGAGTTAAGACTAGAGAGAACCCCAGTAGTAGTAAAAGAATTTACTAGGTCTATAGAAAAGGCAGGGCATGAGACAGAGGCTTGAAAATTCTACCTAATCTTTATAGCAAATTTAAGAGCATACACTGTATTTTAGAATGTATTGTACATTTTAGAAGGCCTTTAGTGAATACGGAGTGCAGTGCCTGTTTACGTATTTTAAAGCAGTACAAACATCCAGGACCCCTCAGTGATAACAAGAAGAACTAACCTAAACATAACGAGATAACAAAGTAAAAATTGCAAAGAAAGAGAAAAACACAGACTCAGCCAGCAGAAACTGACATCTTGCCTTGAAAAAGTGCCAAAAGGACTAAAGCATGCACAAGAAAACTAAAGGTGAAGAGTTCACTGAGAAAGACTCAATTTCTTTCATCTTCTAGAGACCCTCAGAGACCACCATGATGAACTAAGTATGCGCAAGAGGATGTTCCAAATAGAGTTAATTACTACACAAAGTGAGGATGAGTGAGGCCAGAGAATAAATATGTATAAGGCAGATTGTGCAATGCCATGCATGTGTAAGACCTCAAAGAATAATAAGAGAGGCAAGCTCTCTAGTGTTCATGCATGTCTTTAGTGAAGTTAATCCCCATGCACCTCAACCTATTAAAAATACGTACTACTCCAACAACTGTTGTTATAAATTCTTTTCTGCCTCGTTTCAGGGGGGATATTTGGAGTTTGCAGGGCTCCAAAGCCCAGCTGCAGATGCCCCTCGGGGGACATTGGGAGGTCCTTGGGGGGTGTTTTGGGGGTCCCAGTGGTGGTGGTGGCAGAGCCGTGGCAGGGCGCAGGTGGATGTGGGTGCCCACACAGGGGGTTGGGCTTCCCCGGCCGGGCACTCCAAGCTCTGCCAGTGCCATGTGGAGACCGCACGGGACTGGTGGGAGGCAGTGACACCAGGTTTGGGGAGCCTCAGAAAAGCTGCAGTTTCCCTAAGCAGGACCCCTGAGAGAGGAGACCCCCAGAACCCCAAAGTGGGGACCCCAAGAGTGGAGGACACCTGGTATTGCTGGGACCCCAGCGAGGGGTGCTAGGGCTGGAGGGGCGGGATGATGGGTGATTTATTAAAATATGGATATTGATCTAATATCAATACCCAACTGTGACAGAAGAAAGAATCTCTAACAGGTTAGAGTTAGAAAGTGTAGATTTAATGCAATGTCGGGCAGCTGCGTGGGATCGCTCCCTAATATGCACTGCAAAGTTACAAGTGATTACAGACTCTATTTATTTACATAGGTGTTGAATACCCAAAATGCTAATACATATTCATAACACTAATGCCTGGCATCCTCTGCTTCTTATCATAATTAGATAAAAGGCCATTAAGCATGCGTAGTTTGTTCCTTGAATTAGGTCAGTGGTATCTTTTATGGGGAAGGGTCATAAAAAGAGGAAGCAAGGAGAGTCTTCCTCATTCTAAACTTTCAATCTTTTCAATGGATAACAAGACAAATGGAAGCTGCTAGAACTCCAGTTTCCTGTTTCCGTGACTGTTTGAATGGGATGTTAGAAGATTTACAGTTGTCTGTGTTCTTAGATCTATTTACCAGTTTCTTCTGTTTCTCATTATAAACACAGCTAAACAAATACAAAGTGACAAAAAATTAGTTATTTAGATCTGGGAATTTTATTTTAGATCCACTTCCTTTCAACTTATCATTGACTCCTAATTATTTCCAGCACAGCCTATCTATCTATCTACTTTAACTAATTCAGGCAAAGCTTATCTTTAGCTAAAACCTTAACTTTTCTAAAACCCTGAATTACTTTGAAGTTCATATCTCACTGCAAAGGGGTTCAGTGGTCCTGGTGCCAGAAGAGGCTGCTTCTAGTATAAGCCTACTTGCTCCCACCCTGTGTGCTTTCAGTTTTGTCAGCACTCCCAGTATGAGCCCAGTCACTGCCAGTCATTCCCCATTATGATGCAGTTTGCCCCAGCATGGTCCCAGTTGCTCCCACTTTCCTCCAGTGTGTTCCCAGTTCTCCCAGTTGCCCCTAGTATAGTCTCAGTCACTCCACAGATGATCCCAATCCCTCCCTGCATGCTCCCAGTCCTGCCCAGTCACCCACAATGTAGACCAGTCACTCCAAACTTCTCACAGTAGTTTCCTAGTGTGGTCCCACTTCTCCCCAGTGTGCTAGTTTGAAAATAAACCAACTGGAGATCCAAGCAAAAACTGTTCCATGACCCATTTCTCATAACTCCAGGGCAATATCTTTTGTTAATGGCCCAGCTGTTAAAACCAAATGGGGGAGTGTTCTTGATCTCTTCCATGACTCATCCTCCCTCCAGAGAGATATCTTCTGTTAATGGGCCATTGAGTCTCACTGCATGACTGATAAAATTACATCATCCCATTGTGAGATGCTCCACCCAGAGGGAGGAGCCAAGCATTCCTACCTGGATATAAGCTGAGATTTAAAGCACCAGAACCAGCCAGTTTTCACTGGATTCCCAGAGGAAGACCAGACCCATCTACACCACCACTGGACCTTCAGAGGAAAACGACACCCTTCTACAGGAGCACTGCTTCTACAAAACCACATCTGTCGCTTCAGGAGGACTGCAGCCACGATTTGATTGGACTGCTAGCAACACGCTGAATAACTGGGTGTTAGGTTGTATTCTGACTCTGTCAGCATTTTTTAATTTTACTACTGTATTTTTAGTTTAATTTTTAATTTTCTAGGCTGCAAGGAAGAGGAAGATGCCCCGGGACAGCCAGGCAGGTGAGGAGGAAGTCAGTGCCCTTTTCCCTCTCTCTCCTGCTCCATCTCCCAGCCCAGCATGGCCCCTGGCTGCAGGATAACCCCGCTGCCAACACCGTCCTGCCGGGGATGCACTGGGAGCATCTCCTTCCCCTCCTCTCAGGCATGGAGGCAAATCCCATCCTGTCCTTGTCCTGCCTTCCCCAGACAAGGAGCTGAGGATGGAGACGCGGGAGGACAAATCCCAAGGGCAGAGTCTTGTGGAAGAGGCCATTTTGAGCGGCTCCATGGTGCAGGAATCCAATGGGAAGGAAAAGCCCCAGAGATCCTGCATGAGGAGGGTTTCCAAACCCATCCCAGGGTGCTCGGAGAATGGAAGACCCAGCCTATGCTGGGAAGATGGACAGAGCTTCAGCCAGAGTTCCCAGCTGATCCAGAATCAGGTGATCCAAACTGGGGATCGGCTCTACAAGTGTGGGGAATGTGGGAAGGGCTTCAACCAGAGGTCCAAACTGATTATCCACCTAAAGAGCCACACTGGGGAGAGACCTGACAAGTGTCCCGAGGTTTCAGAGAAGCTCCAGTCACCTTGTGCACAAGTGGATTCACAGAGAGAAGAGGCCCTTCCACTGTCCCAGCTGCAGGAAGGGCTTCAAGCACAACTCCACCCTCATCATTCACCAGCGTATCCACACTGGGGAAATGCCCTACAAGTGTGGGAAATGCAGGAAGGGCTTCCACCAGAGCATCCAACTGGTCATCCACCAAATGATCCACACTGGGGAGAGGCCCAACAAGTGTGGGGAATATGGGATGAGCTTCAGCATAAGCTCCCACCTGATCTGCCACCTGAGCATCCAAACCAGGGAAGGGCCCTACGAATATCTCGCTTGTGGGAAGAGCTTGTCCAGGAGCTCTCACTTTAGCAGACGCCAACGGAGACACCGGTAAGGGAAGACCTAAGATTGCCCCAGCTGCGGGAAGAGCTTTGTGCAGTGCTCCAACTTAGTCCTGCTTCAGAGGACCCACATTGGGCAGAGAACTGGTGAGCCACATTCCCAGCGATCCACATTGGAAAGACACTGAGCTGGTGGTCCTTTTCTTTGGTAGTCCCCTATATTATTTTGATTCATCTTCATCCCTTTAAACCAGACAAAACTGGGGGTAAAAATCAACAAATTCTTCAAAGGCATCTAAAGCCTCATGTTTTACTAGTGTTTCAGGGCAATCTGGGACTCAGGGACATATTGGGGAGGAATTGGGGATTTGTGGGGTAATTGGTGTGGTGGTCTCCATTTCTGGGTACTCAAAGAGATGAGAGGGTTTGATCTGTCACCTCAAAACCATTTCATGCTAAAACTACACAATCTCACCAAAAAAATTACTAGATTACACAGCCCCTCAGGGAAGGATGGGGTTGGAAGGGGAATGGGTGAAGTAGGGTGAAAGCCAGGAGGAGTGAGGTGGGCAATGGGTGGGACAGGATGGGTGGGATGGGGTTTGGGAGGTGTGAAATTGGGGAAATAGGGCTTGGGATGGCAGGGGTTGGATGGATTTAAGTTGGGATTGAGGTGATGGGGTGGGGCCTGGAATAAGACATCCAAAGTCTGGGGATGGTGATGGGAAGGGGTACCAGTTCTTAAGGAAGTTTTTGGATGTTCCACATTGCTGAAGAGATGTTGGGGTTTCCCACATTTCTGAGGGGAACTCTTGGGGGATTTCCTGAGAGCAGCTCCACAGAGCCCCATTGCCAGGGGAGGTTGTCTTGGGCACGAGCTCAGAGCTGCAGCCAGAGTCCATTGCCTCAGTGCTGGAGAGCAGAGAAATGATGAATGGCCCCAGACAACTCCAGTATGTGTTCGGGAGCCGGGGCAAGTTCTGCGTAGGTGGGGCAGTCACTGCCCCAGCCCCAGCCACTGCAGCTTCTGGTCCAGCCCCAAAGTTGTTGCCAAGCCCCTGGCACCCCAAAAACCCCACCTGTGAGAGGGACCAGAGCAGGTGAGGCTGTGACACGGCTGTGACACTGACACATCCCACGGCCCCGGAGCTCACAGCAGCTGCGATGATGCTGGATCCAAGGGTGACTATGCATCTCTCTCTCCCTCTCTCTTCTCCTGACTTCCTCTTCTCAAAATCTGGAGATCTGGAAGTTAGACAGGTTAGAGTTTGCTCAGTCAATGCGTTCTGAAGGATTTACTCTAACTCCATGTTGCTCTAAGATTTCCCAAGTTTGCAACTAAAAGTTTGTTCTCCATCCTCCTGAGAAGTTTGTTGTTTTCTCCCATGTGCCACCCAAGGGGATCAAGGTACCTCAAGTCCCTTTCCAGCACTGGCCGAGCGAGCTTGGGGCACAACAGCAGGAACTGCAGGACTCAGCAAGGCCTGGGCTTTGGCTGGAGGAAGCAGAAAGGCCAAGCCCTGAGCCCAGGCCTGGCACAGCAGGGCCTGTCCCTCACGGGTGCCTCGGGGCTGTTTGTGGGGCAGTGGGATGGGAGGGGCAGCAAGGACAAATGTCATCAAACTGAAACCCCTGCCAGCCTGCTCAGGGAGGGGCCCGGGAGGACCAAAGTGCAGCCCCTGAAAGGAGAGTTCCTTCTGTGGGGCCTCCAGAGGCGCTGCCAGAGCCCAGGGGACAAAGGCCTGGGTGTCTGTGGCCCTGCCAGCCCTGCCCAGCCCTTGGCCATCTGTCCCGCAGGCTGTGCCCCTGTGCGTGCTGCTCCTGTGCTGAGGAATGAGGGCTGTTTGTGGGTGATTGTTACTCCACTCCAGCATTCAGCTGGAAAAAGCCCTTGGAAGCCGAGGCAGGAGCAGGTGGGAAGGGGCCGGCGCTGCTGCTGCTCCTGCCCGGGAGCCCCGGCTGGGCCGGGCCGGCGCCCGCTGCGCTGCGGCTCCTGCTGCTGCCAGAGCCGGGCGGGACTCGGGCACAGGGAATGGACACGGGGGGACAGCAAAGGCCTGGGCGGCTGCAGGGATGTTCGTGCTGGGGCCAGCGCCAGCACACAGCTTCAGCCGCAATGAACCCGAGGGGAACGCTGGGGAAAGGCTCCATTTCAGCCTTTCTTTACTCATGGCTGGGAAGGGACTGAAATGAAAGGAGAACAAGCAGGGTCCGACCCCTTCTCCTTTGGGAGGAGCTCGTGCCTGGGGCTGTGAGGGGCCATGAAAGGATCTGAGGGGATTTGAGGGGACATGAGGGGCTGTGAGGGGCTGTCATAGGATGTTAGGGGCCATGAGGACTGTGAGGGGCTGTCATAGGATGTTAGGGGCCATGAGGGCTGTGAGGGGCTTTGAGGGGATCTGAGCGGCTCTGAGGTCCTGTGAGGGGCCATAAAGTGTTTGTAAGGGGCTGTGCAGGTGAAGGTTTGTGAGGGGCCAGGAAGGGCTCTAAAAGTCTGTGAGGGGCTGTGGGACGCCAGGCACCTCTTGGAACCAAGGGTCCATTATGACACTGTGGAACCATGGAGATCATTGTTGACAGTACAGAACCTCATGGAACCAAGGGGCCATTGGGGCACAGCAAAGCCTTGTGAAACCAAAGAGACCATGGTGACTCTACAGAACCTCATGGAACTGTTGGCTCCATTGTTACACAGGAGGGCCTCAGAACCAAGTGGTCCATTGTGACCCTACAGAACCTCATGGAATCAAGGCGTCCATGTTACACTACTGAACCTCATGGAACAAGGGATCCCTTGTGACACTGTGGAACCAAAGGAAACTGTTGTTGGCAGTGCAAAAGCTCATGGAACCAAAAGTCCATGGAAACGTTGTGGGCCCTTATGGAACCATGGAGACCACTATGACACTTTGTGACCCATTGGAACCAAGGGGCCATTGTGACATTGCATGACCTCATGGAACCAAGGAGACCATTGTGACACTACAGGGCTCCATGGAACTAAGAACCCATGTAACAGTGAGGGGCCCAATGGAATCAAGGCACCATTCTGTACTTCAGGGCTTCATGAATCCAAGGTGCCATTCTGACACTGGGGAACCAAAAGAGACCATTGTGGCACTGAGGGGCCTCATGGAGTTCTGGAGACCATTATGACACTCTGAGGCTGTATTGTTTTACATGGCCTGGTTTATGGTAGCGGGAGAGGCCACAGAGTTGGCTTCTGTGAGAATCTGCTGGAAGCTTCTACCATGTCCAGCAGAGCAAATCTCTGATTGCTCTGAAGATGGACAAGCTGCTTGCGCAATTAGAGTTGTTGGTAACACCTCAGTGATGACATATTTAGGAAGAAAATCAAAACAGCATGTGCACAGTTGTTTCTAAGAGTTGCGAGCTGCTACTGTCGGGACGTCCTGGCATGGCCCGCAGCAATGCATCTGCCTTTGAAACACAGGGCTCCCTCCTATGGAAAAGAACTGTTCTTCCTGTCCAGACACGCATGGGCAAAACTGGAATTTGACCTTCCAAATTCTCTTTTATCCAAGGATTGCTACCAGACAGAAGTAGACAAGACAAACAGATCTTGCTGGAATTGGTCTCAGCCTCCTTGGGGCTGCCTTTAATCAGCCGTTGAAACACTGGGGCTCTGCCCTTTCCTTCCTGTGGAGGAGAATTGTCATTCCGGTACTGGCACCCATGGCTGAAATGGAAATCCACCTCCAAACTCCCCATCTATCCAAAGGTTGCTCTCAGAAAAAAAGTTGCTTTGGACAAACAGGTCTGGCTTGTCTTGGCCTCTGGTGAGTGCCTCTCATCTGCCTTCAAAACAATGAGGTTCTATGGTTTCCTTCCTACAGAAAAGAACCATTCCTCTTTTCCAGGTGCCCATGGCCTCAAGCAAAAGACCATTATATAGGGAAAATGAACTCTGTGCTCAGTGGAGTGGAGAATGAGGAAAGCAGAGAGAAGACTTGGGAATACTTGAAGGGTGGTTTCAGAGATGGTGGATATTTT
>JANEHK010001417.1:1165-13003 GCA_025960845.1 Tachycineta bicolor | reverse complement strand
GTTACTGAAAAGGGCCAACACGTGCCAAATGTACTCCAACTCAAATTCTGCAATTAGTCAAGAAATGGAAATAAATGATGGAGAGGAAAAAATCTAAAAAATTGAAAATTTAAAATGAAAAAGAGAGAACTTTGAAAGCATGTGAAAAGAAAAAAGTTGATGGTGTGAGAAAAAGTGATGGAAAAGGGATGGAATCTATCCACATTAATCTTCATTGACATTGCAAGATTGCATTCCCTTTCCCGAAAGGGAAGTGTTCCTTTTGGGAAAGGGAATGAAAACTTGAAAACAGGGAAAAAAGTCTAACAAATGCTCAGGAAAGGGGATATGATGAGAAACAATGCGAATGAAAACAACCAAGAAAATTTGGATATAGACTGACTGCAACCAAATTGATTGAGCTGAAATGAGGGGCACTGAAAAGGACCAACACTTGCCAAACATCCGCCAATTCAAACACTGCAATCAGGGAAGAAATGGAAATAAATGAAGAGGAAAATAAATTGAAGAAATGCAAGCTTAAAATGAAAATGGGAAAATTTTGAAAGCACATGAAAAGCAAAACGTGAACGGGATGATAGGAAGTGTAGGGTAAGCAACAGAAGCTTGCCCAATTTATTTTCATGAAAATCTTGAAACAGAGGAAAAAATAACAAACACTCAGGAAAGGAGATATGGTGTGAAACAACGCAAATAAATACAAAAAGGAGAAATTTAGGATCCAGAGTGATTGTGACCAAATGGACTGAGATGCAATGAGGGGCACTGAAAAGGACCAACACTCACCAAATGAACTCCAATACATGTGCTGCAATCTGTCAAGAAATGGAAATAAAAGAAAGAGATGAAAAGAATTCCAAGAAATGCAAGCTTAAAATGAAAAAGGAAAAAAATTGAAAGAACGTGCTAATCACAAAGTGAATGTGATGACAAGAAGTGCAGGGAAAGGGACGGAGGCTTACCAAATTAATCCTAATTGAAATCACAATATTTCATTCCTTCCTCAAAAGGAAAGTCGTTCTTTTGGGAAAGGGAGTGAAATACTGAAATCAGAGAACCAATTAGAACAAATGCTCAGGAAAGGAGATATGATGAAAAAGAATATGAATTAAATCAACTGAGATAATTTGGAACTGGAGTGATTGTGGCCAAATGGACTGAGATTAAATGAGGGGCACTTTTGCCAAAATACTCCAATTCAAATGCTAACATCAGGCAAGAAATGAAAATAAAAGAAGGACGTTGCAGTTCCTTAAGCATGGTCTCCACGCACGCCCGGGCTAGCTCAGGCACCGTGGTGTGGAAAGGTACGGACAGCTGGCCGTGCCAGCTAACCCGATCCTGTGGGGCCTTGGATCCCACACGACCTCGGCAGCAGGCACAGGTGGTGCAAGGCAACGACGGTGGAGATAGAAATGCAGACTCTGCTGAACGGGTCACAAGATTTAATTGGAGCCCTGGCATGGGACCTCCTGACCTCCAGGTAACTGCCCAGGCAGAGACCCCCAGGCTGCTTGCCAGCAGCTTTTATCTGGGGGTGGAACCAGGAGAAGAGGCAGTGGGTGAGCAAATCAGGGATCACCGGGGAGGGGTCACACGGATGAATGATATTTTCATAAACCATACATGAATGATGAGGAGGGACCCCCTCTGGATCTGACCTATCACTCAATGCCCTTGGAAGAACTTTATAGCTCCAGGAGAAGGCCCTAAGATGACAGGCAGACCCCAGAGAAGGGGGAGTGGGGGACTGAGATATAACGGTTGGAGGGGAGAAGAGCAGGGAAAGACCATTAGGGGGAACAAACCGGGGTACATAGAACAAACCATAAATTAATAGCACATACAAGAAAACCAAAAGCAAATCCCACACCAGTACAGAGCTCCCCACCAGCTCTTTTAAGGTGGTCCCGAGCTTAGACCAGGCTCCTTTGGAGAAGGAGTTCCAATTATGATAATGCATAAGCAAAAGAATCAAGCAAAAGGAGGCGTTCATAAAAAATCCCATTGGAGTGCCAGCTAAAGGTAAAGGTGCCTGTAAAACATCTTGTGCACAAGAACCGTGTGGGAAAACAGACTGTGTAAGTACCATGGGGTTGGGCAGGGGCATGGCTGCATGTTTGTGTGTGTGTAGAATATCTAAAATTGGGGCTGGTAGCCCAGACCCCTGAAGCAAGTGCGAACCTCCCAGTACCGTGTTTTCAGCTCTCTGTGAGGAGACCAGCTGGGAAGGGAGGGAAGTGAAAAGAGAGAATGAGTGAGGATCCCTGGGAGGGACTGGCAGGAAGGGTCCCAGTCTGAGAATCCAGGGGAAGGTCCTCAAGGAGAATGGATCAATCTGATCACTGGGCAAGGTGAATAAGAAGGGAGCAATTGAGTCAAGTTCAGTTTTCTTTGAGAAGAAAATAGTTGGTAACTTTAGTACAAGAGACTAAGAGAGATTGCAAGTGGAAGT
Source organism: Tachycineta bicolor (assembly GCA_025960845.1). Taxonomy (NCBI): domain Eukaryota; kingdom Metazoa; phylum Chordata; class Aves; order Passeriformes; family Hirundinidae; genus Tachycineta; species Tachycineta bicolor. The sequence goes on along the minus strand of JANEHK010001417.1, from coordinate 10,548 downwards.
GGCTAGAAGGATATAGTCAGGGTAGACAGATTGGGAGAAAGATTGCATTAGTCATGGGGCAAACTCTTGGTAAAAGACAAGATAGTGCAACAGAATAGTAATTGAGAGGACTGAACCACAAAGTGAGTGAGGGAGACCAAGCTTCTTCTGGTACTGGGGATTTCTTAGTTTGTTGCCGCTAAAATTGGGTCCAAGGAAAAATAAGTCCTTAGACCCAGGAGCTGTGAATTATGAATGAAATTCACAAGAGCCTGGTATACCTGGGAACGGTAAGGGGGGTTCTCAGAAGGGGAGCATCCCTCAGGACAGTCCACTAGGGATGATGTTACAATTCTGAGATGTATGGGAATCCTGAAGAAAAAAAAAAAATAAGCAGAAAATGATTAATTATTGTATGTTTGAAAGGACAAAGAAAATGATCGGGAAAGATAATTTGTATTGACCAAAGTTTGGACCATTTGGAGATTTGATTTACCAGGCTTTGATTTTGTATGTGAATTCAAAAGAGCCATTTAATCAGGAAGAAAGTGACTATGCTGCTCTGTGGCTTCCCAGGGGAAAGGGTGAATTTGTTACTTGAAGGCAGGGAAGCAAAGGTCATCTGTTGTATCCTTTACAATCTAGAGGTTGAGCAGCCAAAAAAGACAGACACAAACCCTAGGATCCATTAGATCACCTCCACCCCCTTATAGGCAACCTCATCAGCCCGTTCAACCCCAAGCCCCCGAGGGTCCTCCTGTAAATGCAAACACACCCCCTATTCAGGAGGAGCCAGTAGCACATAGAACTAGAGGGGAGGGGATGGGGAGAAGTGATGATGGGGATTGGGGAGCAAAAATGGAAGATGGACTATACCCGCTTAGAAAAGTTCCAATGGCAAATCCAGAACAGAGACCTATTGGTGATGTGAGTGTTCCCCTGAACACAGGGGATGTCAGGGAGTTTAAGAAGGAGATGGGCAGGCTGCTAGAGGATCCTCTTGGAGTGGCAGAGAGATCAGATCAGTTCTTGGGGCTAAATATATACACCTGGGTGGAACTGCAGTTTATCTTAGCAAGCTTGTTTACCATGGAAGAAAGAGAAATGATTAGACATTCAGGAATGAGGGTTTGGAATAGAGAATGTCAGGGGCCAGACCAGGGGGATCAGAAATGGCCTATGCAGGATCCAGGTTGGAATAATCAGAATGAAAGACACAGGCAGAATAGGAGTGATCTCCAGCGGATGATTATCCAAGGAATCTGGGAAGCAGTGCCCAAGGGGCAGAATATAAGGAAAGCTCTAAGTGAGCACCAAGGAAAGGATGAAGCCCTGGCAGACTGGTTAGAAAGACTAAGAAAAGCCTTGCAGTTATATTCAGGTGTAGACCCTGACACTGCAGTCCGACAGGTTCTTTTGAAAACACAATGTGTAGCTAAGACCTGGGGACACATAAGGAAGAAGCTGGAAAATGGAGAAAATTGGCAGGATAGGGGGCTTCAGGAATTGTTAAGAGAAGCACAGAAAGTGTATGTGAGAAGAGATGAGGAGAGGCAAAAGACAAAACCACAGATTTCAAAGGCAGCAGTCAAGGCAACATAGACAACCATGAATACAGAGACGCGCTCAGGAAAGAACAAACAACAGAAAAAGACAGGTCCCACCTCTGGGGATACGAGACCCACATGTTTTTCCTGTCACCAGAAAAGACACTTGAAAACTTCTTGTCCTCGCTCCAGAAGTACAGGACCCACTTGCTTTTACTGCCACAAAAAGGGACATCTACAAAAATTTTGTAGAAAGAGGCAGCAAGATGAGAAAATGTTTCAAGTATGCTAGGGGGGTCAGGAGCTCTATTTAATGAGGACTGAACACCTAGAAGAGCCCTTGATAAAACTGAAAATAGGTCCTCAAAAGGAAGAAATCACATTTTTGGTGGACACAGAAGTTACTAGGTCCACAGTAAGAAAATTACCAAAGCGATGTGAAGTAAGTCGTGAACGTGTCCATGTAATTGGGGTTAAAGGAGAAGATTTTCAGGTTCCTGTAATTAAAAACGTGCAGAATGAATTGGATAAAAAATTTGGATTGAATGATTTGGTATTAATACCAGAGGCTGATAATAATTTATTAGGAATAGACTGAATAATAGCCTTGGGAATTAAAATAACATCCTGTGAACGAAAACTTAAAATCTATTCTTTAAGTGAAGAAGATAATTTCAAGTTTAGCGACACTGTGTGGTATACTGGTGAAGCAGGAAAATTAAACATTCAGCCCGTTAGTGTTGAAATACAGAACCCAGAAATCCCCATTAGAGTAAAACAATATCCGATGGCACTGGAAGGTCGGAAGGGATTGAAACCGGGAGTTGAGAATTGAGTACATCAGGGGGTGTTGGAGTCCTGTGTGTCACCACATAATACCCCCATCCTGCCGGTAAAGAAGCCTGATGGTAGCTACCGACTAGTGCAGGATCTCAGAGCGGTAAATCAAAGAACCATTACCCGCTTTCCAGGAGTAGCTAAGCCAGATACTTCCTGATTACATTTGGTACAGTGTCGTGGATTGAAAGGATGCCTTTTGAACTTGCCCTCTGGATGAGGGCAGTAGGCATTGCCTTTGAGTAGGAGGACCCAGATACAGGTAGGAGAGAGCAATTAAGGTGAACAGTGCTACTGCAAGGTTTTACAGAGGCACCAAATCTTTTTGGGAGGGCGTTAGAAAATCTTTGGAAGTCCTTTGAGTTACCCAAAGGAATTAAGCTGCTACCTTATGTAGATGATTTGTTAGTAGCAAGAGAAACTGAAGAGGAAACTAGAAAGGGTACTATTAAGCTTCTAAATTTTTTGGGAGAAAATGGGATGAAGATATCAAAGTCAAAATTGCAGTTTGTAGAGTCAGAAATGCAGTGTTTAGGTCATTGGATTAGTAAGTGAAAGAAAAACTAGACCCAGAAAGGGTTCCAAGAGTACTGAACATGGGAACCCTAAAGACTGAAAGAGAAATAAAGCAGTTTTTGAGTCTTTGGGGTTATTGTAGGCAAGAGATAGAAGAGTTTAGGAGAAAAGTAAAATTTCTAAATGAGAAATTAACTACCAATTGCTTGAAATGTTCTGAAAGGGATCAGGAAAAATTTGAGCAAGTTGAAGAAGCCCTACTGCAAGCTCCTGTACTGAGTCTTCCCAATTTAGACAAGCCTTTTCAATTATTTGTTAATACAGTTGATCAAATGGCTTACGAAGCACTGACTCAAGATTGGGCAGGAAGCTGAAAGCCAGTAGGATATTATTCCAAATTACTGGATCCAGTTGGTAAGAATTGGCCAACATGCCTACAAGCTCTGGTAGCCACTGCTGTGTTAGTAGAAGAAGCCAGAAAAGTAACCTTTGGGGCACCACTGGAAGTGTACATACCCCACAATATTAGGGGAATCTTTGCTAGAGAGGCCAAAACATGTTTAACTGATAGCAGAATATTAAAATATGAGGCTATCTTGATAGACTCTCCGGAATTAGAGCTGAGAGTGACAAATATACAAAGCCCCACTCAGTTCCCTTATGGAGACCCAGGGGAAGAATTAATACATGATTGAACAGAGGTCATAGAGTTACAAACAAAAATATGCCCACATTTGAGAGAACAAGAATTAAAAACAGGAGAAAAATTATTTAGAGATGTATCATCCTGAGTGGTAGACAGAAGAAGGAAATCTGGGTGTGCCATAATTCGTAGAGAAAAACTGGAAGTAAAAGAATCTGGTCCCCTTAGCCCATCCTGGTCAGCACAAGCCTGTGAACTCTATGCATTATTCTGTGCATTGCTGTTATTAAAGGATTGAGAAGGGACCATATACACAGACTCAAAATATGCCTTTGGGGTTGTGCACACATTTAGAAAAATTTGGAAAGAAAGGGGACTTATAAACATTCAAAGAAAAGGATTAGTTCACCAAGGATTGATAATTCAAATTCTTAAAGCTTTGAAGAGCCCAAAAAAGATAGCAGTGGTTCATGTGAAAGGCCACCAGAGGGGGAGAAACATTAAAACAAGAAGAAACAATTTGGCTGATGATGAAGCTAAGAAAGCTTCCCTGAGGGAAAACAGCAATGTAATCATGACTTTTCAGGAAGCAGGAACACAACATCAAACACCAGACTTTTCTTTAGCAGAAGTAGAAGCCATGAAAATCCTAGGAGCAACTCTAAAAGAGGGCCAATGGATTCTCCCTGACTAAACCACAGTTCGAATGGCAGAAAAAGGATAGACTCATGCTTCAAGGGTAAAAGGACTTACGCCCAATAAAGACTGGAAAATTATTTGAAACCAGGAGACCTGAAAGTAAAATGAAAAAAGACTTAAAATTGATTAGACATTTTTATTGAGGTCCAAAATACAGTTTAAATTAAACTGTAGTTTATCCACAACATGGCTGAAGAGAGTATTTGGTGCCCAGAGGCTATAGCTCATATGGAAAATCATTTTTGGCTGTGGATTTCACATCATGCTGCAATACATTTGGTGTGCCACCCACATATTGAAAGAATAACCCAGCCCCAGGATATTCAAGATATCCTTAGTACAGAAAAGTCAGAAGCTGCCATCCCGCAGAGAGAAGTTTCCATGTTTCAGCAAGGTTGCTGCAAACACGGTCATCAGTGTGAGCGGTGTAAAGCAGTGACCATGAAGTGGCTGAGACAAAGACATTGGCACAGAACAACTGTACCTTGGGACCAAAGAGATGTAGCTTTTATGATTAATTGTATACGATGTTTTAGTGGAGTAGAGCGAGAGTTTAGAATGCACAACTGGGTTTTAGCACAGATCAACATTGATACTTATATAATAGATGAACATATACAAAGAGCATTTATTTATTTAGCGTATCACATGGAACAACTAGTGGCTTTGAGAACACTGTAGGAACAACAAAGGATAATAAAAGTAAGATGGGGATACAGTAGGATACCCAGAAACAACGGAAATAGATACATTTTCTTGCTTAACATGTTCAGGTTATAAAACTCCTTTGATAGTTAGCAATTAAGGGTCTGTGTTTTTAATTTATTAGAAAAATTAGGCATTCTGGATTGGCTGTGGACAGCATCTCCATTGAGTTCAGAGGCAGAACAATGGCGATGAGAACAGATTAGACACTTCCTTGATCAATGACAACAGCCTGAAAAAATTGAAAAATCTTTTAAGAGGCCCTCAGTGACTAACGCTAACAGATTTCATTGAGGAACTACAATTCCAGAAAAGAGACTGGAAATATCTGTTACTAAAAGAGTCCAAGAACAAGTAACACACTGGGAGTGCACTAAGCATGGCTTAGAGTGTCGCCCATGGGTTTGTGTTATTTGTGCGCTTTGCCTTAATTTGTGATGGAGAATAACAAGAGCAGAAGAAAGAGAGAGACAATCGATTTGTTTAATTTGCTTAGATGGCGTGCATGAATAGTTAAATTTAAAAAGCTTTTTCAGTGATTTTTTTTTTTAACACCTTTGAGATATGAAGATGGAACCTTTTATACAGTGGTTCAATGAATAGAAAATTTAGACCAATGAGTTTTTACTATATTAGCTTTTGAGCAGGTGAGTGAGGAAACGATTCATAGTATTATAGACCAGTGTATCATAACTAACAGTTGCTGTGGAGAAGGAATTTGTGTGCCACGCTATAGACACATTTCTTACATGAATTGGCATTGCGAATGTGCCTATTGGTGGCGATGAAGACTTAATAATAATCCCCAACATCGGAGCAAAATCTACCAACAAATCAGGTTGTTAACTGAAGCAGTGAAAAAGCAAATCTTATTGTGGTTGGCACATCTCCAGAGCTTTGGTGGTTTAGATTAAAAGAGGAAGTAGCTGACTAACCCAGAGAGAGAGAGAGAGAGGGCAGTGCTGCAAGAACTGTGAGTAATCTGTGCCATCCTTGAAACAAAGGCCAAGGGTACCAGTGAGACCAAATACACCAGTGACTAGATCCCAGGATATAAACTTTCCTCCCAAGAATCCTGACATCTTGGCCCTTAGCGGCAACCCAAGGGGCCTTGAGGATGGTAGAAAGTCAAAACTCCTGAGGATTATTTTCACTGTTTGTTGTGATGCCCTTGGCAACTGGCCAAAACTATGGAGCCACTCTGGACAGAGTCCATGAGAGAAGGGAATGAGCAATGCAGGAACAAACAATAATAAAACAAGCAGCATAAGAGTGGGCAATGAGAGAACAATCGATGCAAAAACAAAGTCCCAAAAATGTTGATCCCTGTAATAAATGCCATCACTCCATGTGGGTCAAAGACAAGATGGAATTTGTGTTCGTGGCACATCCACATGTTAGTGCTGCCTGCTACGATCACAGCAATTTTATAGATGTTTGTGTTAAAAATAGAAAACTGGATTGGGTAGGGAAAAATTTAGGATTTAATGGACCAGCTCCTTATCCTTACAGTGATCAACTTTGTCCTCAATATGAAAACTTTTTGTTTGTTTTGAGAAAGATGAGAATGTGAATGATCCTAGTATAGGTATAGGGGGTACAGCACTAAGGAAAAAAAAAGATAAACAAAAAGAAACAAAAGAAATACGTAAAAAGGCCATAGGGAAATAATTAATGGAACTGCATAAACTGTATGAACAATTAAAACAGAAATATAGCCACTGGCATTTGACAACCTCAACTAAGATAATTTTTGTAGATTTGATGCAAGAAATTGCTACAGAATTAGGAGTACACAAATGCTGGATCAATGGGGGACTTAGAATGGCTGAAAGATGGCTGTGGAGAGGCGAGAGTCTAGCTCCAGAACAATTTTTAAAATGGAATCATACTCAAATTTCCAACATATTTAAACAACCTGAAGGATGGATTTTGAGTCATTGAGTAATTGGAACAGTCTCTATACCTAGAGAAGGAAGGAAATATAATGAAGTAGTAGGATATACTCCTTGTATATCAACTTTAGTAGTTAATTTGGATAATAAAACCAAAAACCGAAAAACTGGTACCAAAAAATTTTCTTGGGTATTAGGGAATAACAAAGGAAATGAATTGTGAGTGGAATAATCAAACTGATTTGTGCTGGCATAACAGTCCTGGAGCTAACCCCTACCAGTACATAAAAGACCTAAAATCCTACTCAGAACAACCAGAAAACAAACAAACAAACCAACAAAAAAAACCAAAAACAAACAAACAAAAAAACCACACCAAAAAAAACCCAAAAAAACAAACAAACAAAAAAAAACAAAAAAAACCCAAACAAAACAAAACAAAACAAAAAAAAAACCAAAAAAACCAAACCAAAACAAAACAAAAAAAAACAAAACAAAACAAAACAAAACAAAAACAAACAAACAAACAAAAAAAAAAAAAAAAAAAAAAACCCCACCACATAATAATTGGAAGCCCCTGATGGAATATATTGGATTAGTGGGCAATGAGCATAGAGTGAATTACGTCGAAAGTACCTTAGGAGTTATACGAGTTATACGACCCTCCTTCTTCATCATACAAAGGTCTGGAAGCAATATGCTGGGAACACCACTTGATGAGACTCTAGAAAGGAATAAAAGATTTAAACCTTGACTTCCCAATGGCAGGGGGAAACCAGGAATGGGGGGAAGACAAATGGCCTGCAGAAAGAATCATAGCGTATTATGACCCAGCAACTTGGGCTGAGTGAGGATCTTGGGGATATAGGACCCCAATTTATCTATTGAATCGATTGAGGAGACTCCAGGCAGTAGTGGAGGTTGTATCAAACCATACTTCTGATGCCCTAAAGTTACTGGCCAAGCAGCATTCACAAATGTGAGCTTTTGTATATCAAACCAGAATTGCCCTAGATTATCTGTTGGCTGAAGAAGGGGGAGTTTGAGGAAGATTTAAGGAATCTGAGTGCTGTGTGGAGAGAGATGATCATGGGGAAGCCATCACAAAACTTGCTGAAGAAATTAAAAGGGTGGCACACCTACCTGTTCCAAAGTGGAATTCTATTCTAAAAATGGATTGGTGGGATAACCTCTTTGGAGGAGCCTGGTGGAAGAAGGTGGGATTTATGCTGTTATGTTCTGGATTAGGATTGTTATTCTTACCATGCATGATTCCATGTCTTCTTAGACTAATCCACCCAGTGATACAAGGAATGCAAATGACAGCAATGCCCATTGATCCAGAATTGGCAGCAAAAGAGAAACCAAATCCTTTGATGATATTAAAAGCTAAACCTACTTGCACTCAAAAGAAAGGACCCAAAGAGATGTTGACTGAACATAAAGAGGGTACTCTAGCACAAGAGATGTTAACCAAATTTGAGAAGGAATGCAAAGAGCTATATGCAGCACGGGAGATGTTAGAAAAATTAGAGGCTGAAATGAGAGTGTGAAATCCTGGATTATTGGGAAAACAGAAGAAATCGAGATTCAGTTTTAATTAAAAAGCATGAAGCAATAGGACTAAAAAGAGAAATGGGGCAATTGTAATAAATGAAAATGATTCATGCTAACAGTAATTGAATCAGTATTTTAATAATATATATTTTTGAAAACACTTGTTATAAAATAGTAAAGGAAAAGGTAGATGTGAGTAGTGTTACAAAGCAGATGGGCCCCTTGGCAGATGGTACATCAGAAAAATAAGATACAGGATGCAGTTTGAGATAAGCAAGAGTTTCAAAGCTGGATTGGCCAAAGCTGGGACTATTCCAGCGTAGGGAGATGGGCCCTTTGCAGATGTTATGGGATACAGGATGTCTTAAGATAGAACTGGCCTTGAGATGGACAAAGCCAGGACTATTCCAAGGTAGGGAGCTTTGGTGGTGGTTTGATCTATGAAATAATTACTTTTTGGAACATAATGCTTAGTTATGTATAACACAAAATTTAGAGTACACGTGGAACAAGTAAGCTTATTCATAGGATGCTAGGATGATGATGAGCCTTCATCTGAAGACGACCACCAAAATCCAAGGAGACCCCCTAACTACAAGTGGAGCATGTGCTATATTGTACAGTGACATAGATTTTAAGAATTGAAAATAGGAGGAGATTCACGGGAAATATTAATGAATACATATTAGCATACAGTATATGAGTTCAAGTTGGATTACTTTATTTTGTACGTGAGGTAGGGTGAGAAGCCCCCACCTCTGTACTCCAGTCAGTTTTGCTTATGCTTTATCCGAACAGTACTTATCTTTAATTAATCACCGCCAAATTTTTGTATATGCTTGATTATAAAATGCTTTTTAAATAAAATTACATTGCTCCTAAATTGAACTTCATTGCTTATTAAATTAGACATAGAGAGCTTAATTTAAAACCCTTCCTTCCTTCCTTCCTTCCTTCCTTCCTTCCTTCCTTCCTTCCTTCCTTCCTTCCTTCCTTCCTTCCTCA
>JANEHK010001415.1:0-13006 GCA_025960845.1 Tachycineta bicolor | reverse complement strand
AAATACTAAAAGCCCTACATTAATTGGTGTTTCTGCCTGGTTTTATTAAATTAAAACCATTACACCTGTCACGGCACTTGCCATGGAAACCCAGCTGATTGGAAATGCAGTGGTGGACAAAGGTTTTAGTAGGGCCTGTCATAATAGGACAAAGGGTGGTGGTTTTAAACTAAAGGAAGGGAGGTTCACATAAGGGGAGATAAGGAGGAAATTCTTGATGATGAGGTTGGTTATACACCAGGAAAGGTTCCTAGGGAGACACTCAATGCCCTGTCCCTGGAAACATTCAAGTCCAGCTGGGACAGGACTCTGAACAACCTGATCTGGTGAAAGATGTCCCTGCTCATGGCAGGGGTTTGGATGAGATGAGCACTGCAGAGCTCTTCCCATCCAAAGCATTCCAGGATTGCATGGGGAGAAGGAGCTGCTCACTGGACTCCATCCACTGCCTTGACTCCTCCTTGTCTCTGCTGGAGCCTGCATCCAGCAGCCAAAGCCAGCCCCTTCTCTGGCCTTTCCCTGCCCTGGCCCAGGGGCTGACAGAGCCAGGCTGGCACAGGTGACCTTCAGGCTTTGCAGGGCTCAGGCACAGTGGCTGGGACAGAGTCAGGGCTGAGGTCACACTCTGTGGGCTGGGGCAGAGCCCAGGCAGAAATGAGCCCTGGAGCAGCAGCTCTGCAGTGGTGGCCACCAGGCCGCCTTGCCAAGGGAGGCTTCTGGCCATGGCCTGGAAGCAGCTGCTGCTGCCAAGGTGCCTTTGGTGCCTCAGGCTCTCCCTGGCACAGCTCCCAGCACGGCACTCTGCACTTGTGCCCGAGGCCTTCACTGTGCTGGGGCTGGCCTGGGGCTTTTCCTGCAGCGGGATCTGCCCTGGTCCTGGCACAGGAAAGGCAGTTCCTGCTGGAGCAGGAGGCTCTGCCTGGCAGGGGCTCAAACAACTCCAGCAAAGCCCTGTTTACTTCAAAACTTCTTCCGAGAGCACTATATTCTATAATTTTCATAACTTCTATACTGTGGAGCAAATAACTCTTTTTTATTTACTTTGGGGTGAATAAATCTTTCTGTCTAAACCTGATGAGAATCAATCATAGCTGTATTTATATAAATATATCTGGTATTTCATCATTAATCCTGTGGGATAAATTGCATTACAGTTCAATTCCACCTGCCCAATCTTATACACACAAACTTTTGGGAAAGTCAGGGGCTAGGATTGGATCCAGCCGCTCCCAGTCTCCTCTCTTAGATGGAATTTTAAAAGTCTAGGCATCCTTGAGGTGTTTGAGGATCCATTGTGGCTGTTGGGTGTCATTTCTCCACCTCATGACTCAGCAGGAATTTCTCCAGTGAAGAAATAAAGCTTTTGCCTGAAGCTCCCACTCTGCCCATGACAGGAACCCCTGTGAGTGTCTGGGACATCCCGGCTCTTTGGCAGCCTGGGGACTCCTGGGATGTCACCGTGGAGCCGCCGTGAGTGCCTGTGACAGATCGGTGCCTTTGCAGCCCAAGGTGCCCTGGGATGTCACCATGGAATGGCTGCGACTGCCTCTGACCACAGGGCTCTTGAGCATCCCCAGAAACCCCTGGGAGGTCTCCATGGAGCCCCTGTCTGTGCCTGTGACATTCCAGCTCTGGAACAGCCTGGAGACTCTTGGAAAGTCCCCATGGAACCCCTCTGAGGGCCTGTGACAGCTCAGTTCCTTAGCAGGCAACCATCACCAGCCCCTGTTACTATGGTCAGTTTCCATGACAACCATCCCCAGCCCCTGTTGCTAGGGTCAGTTTCCATGACAACCATCACCAGCCCCTGTTGCCATGGTCAGTTTCCATGACAACCATCACCAGCCCCTGTTGCTAGGGTCAGTTTCCATGACAACCATCACCAGCCCCCGTTGCTAGGGTCGGTCCCTTGGCAGCTCCATGCAGATCCCGTGCCAGGGGTGGTTCCATGGACACCAGCTCAGGCCTGGAGTCAGAGCCCGTTGCCATGGCAACCATTTGCAGTCCCATTCCCAGGGCCATGGGATCCCAGAAGCACGGAATTGGCTGAGCTGGGAGGGACCCATCCGGATCCTCGAGTCCAGCTCCTGGCCCTGCACAGGACACCCCAACAATCCCAGCCTGGGCCTGGCAGCGGTGTCCAAACGCTGCTGCAGCTCCCAGAGCCCTGGAGCTGTGACCCTTCCCTGGGAGCCTGTTCAGGGCCCCGGCAGCCTCTGGGGGAAAAACCTTTTCCTGACATCCAACCTAAAGCTGCCCCGACTCAGCTCCAGCCCTTCCCTCCAGTGCTGTCCCTGGGCACCAGAGTGAAGAGGTTCCCACAGCCCCCAGCCAGGGACACGCTCCCAAGGCTGCTGCCAGGGCAACCAGGGCTGGGATCAGCTGGGATGCTCGGTTTCCATGGGCTGGGGTTTAGGAATGGGATTCCCCAATTTTGTGCTTCTGCAAAAACCGTGCCACTGCTCGCTGCCCTCCAGCCTCCCATGGAAAGTACAAAAGGCAAAGATTCAAGGGTGGGATAAGAACAATTTACTGGGAACAGCAACAAGATAAGAAACAACTAGGAACAGAAGGGATAAGTGAAACAATATACAGGGACAGCTACAAAAACACTGACTGGCTCTTCCCAGCCACGTATTTCCTCCTGCTGGGAACGGTACCCTTGTCCTTGGGAAAAGAGAGAGATTCCATTTCCTGCCCCTGGCAATGACCTGAGATAGGATCAAATACTATGATGGGACCATGGCCAGACACTCATGTTCTTCAGTCCCACCTCACATCATTGCCAGGGGCAGGGAGAGGGACAGTTGCCTTTCCAGTCTGGATCATGGGAAATGTGGGTCACCAGGGCTCTGCCCAATGCAGTTTCTCTGATGGTAGATGAGGTTGGAGACTCCCATGAAGCTCTTCCCACAGTTGGGGCACTTCCAGGGCTTCCCTTACCGGTGCCTCCGTTGGTGTTGGCTCAGGTGAGACCTCTGGGTGAAGCTCTTCCCACACTGGGGACACTCGTAGGGCCTCTCCCTGCTGTGGATGCGCTGGTACCTGATGAGGGTGGAGATTTGCTTGAAGCCCTTCCTGCAGTCGGGGCAGCGGAAGGGCCTCTCCTCCCTGTGAATCCGCTGGTGCTGGAGGAGATCTGAGCTGGTCTGAAACCTTTTCCTACAATCAGGACACTCATAGGGCCTCTCCCCAGTGTGGATCATTTGGTGGATGATCAGTTTGGACCTCTGGTTGAAGCCCTTGCCACATTCCCCACACTTGTATGGCCTTTCCTCAGCATGGATGTTCTGGTGGCGGATCAGGTTGGAGCGCCGGCTGAAGCTCTTCCCACATTGCTCACACTCGTAGGGCTGTTCCCTGGTGTGGATCCTCTGGTGGCGGATCAGGTTGGACCTCTGGGTGAAACTCATCCCACATTGCCCACACTCGTAGGGCCTCTCCCCAGTGTGGATGTGCCGGTGCCTGATGAGGTAGGAGTTTTTTTTGAAGCCCTTCCTGCAGTCGGGGCAGCGGAAGGGCCTCTCCTCTGTGTGAATCTGCTGGTGCTTGAGGAGATTGGAGCTTCTCTGAAACCTCTTCTGACACTTGGGACACTCGTAGGATCTGTCCCCAGTGGGGATGATCTGGTGCTGGACAGTGGTGTTGCTCTGGCTGAAGCTCTGTCCACCTTCCTGGCACAGGGTGGGTCTTTCCTCCTTGTTGCACCCTGGGATGGGTTTAGAGTCCCTCCTCCTGCAGGATCTCCAGCGCTTTTTCTCCTGATTTAAATCCTCTGCCATGGAGCTGCTCAAAACGGCCTCTTCCACGAGGTCCTGCCGTGAGGATTTGTCCTCCCTGGTCTCCATCCTCAGCTCCTTGTCTGGGGGAGGAAGGACAAGGACAGGATGGGATTTGCCTCCATGCCACAGGGAAGGGGAAGGAGATTCTCCCAACACATCCCTGGCAGGACGGCATCGGCAGCGGGGTTGTCCTGCAGCCAGGGGCCATGCTGGGCTGGGAGATGGAGCAGGAGAGAGGGGGAAAGGGGCACTGACTTCCTCCTCACCTGCCTGGCTGTCCCAGGGCATCTTCCTCTTTCTCACAGCCTCCTCCTCCATCCAGCCAAGGTTTGGGAATGGGAAATCCTGGTTCTGGGCAAAAACAAGGGATGAGTATGATGAGTTTGAATGTCCCTCTGCTCAAGTCCATCTCTACAAGTCACCTGACATTTGGAGTCCCTAATAGCCTATCAAACACCAAGAGCAGCCCTGAAAATTCCTTTCTGGAGTTCCCTGTCTCGGGTCTCAGTGCCCTCCCGAGGCTGCTGAGAATCCCAAGAATCTGAAAAGCTCCCTCCTTTTCCATTTTCTGTTTAGGGATGCTTGGGGTTTTGAGGTCCCAGGGTCCCTTCTCCCCTTATTCTCTTCTTTGGAGTCCAGCAGGTCCAAGGAGTCCCCCCTGCCCCTCTCAAAGCTGTTGAGGTTCCTGCAAATTGCAGTGCTCCCCTCTCTCTGGGTTTCTGGGTGACACAGGGCTCTGCTCCTCCAGGCTGCCTCTGCCAGCAGCCGCAACTGGGACCCCCCAATACCACCCCAAGTGGCATTTTCCACCCAGCTTTAGAGTTCTTACTTTTCCAAACATCCCCAACCAAAAAATCCCAACCCAGGGACCACTCAGGATATCTGAGCCAAGATCCCTGTCTTGGGCTGGTAAGACAGGGATCTGCTACAGAATGCAGGGGCCTCCCTTGAAATGGAAAATACAACCCCCCTCTCTTTGAATTATAATTTTGAAATTAATAGGCTGTCAAGCAAAAATATGGCAATAGGAATGAAAGTTTTTCAGTATGAAAATTAAACTAAAAGTGCAGTAGTAAAAAAAAAAACACCACCAAAAAACCCCCAAAACATAAGAGTCAGAATCCAACCTGACACCCGGGTAGTCAGGGTGTTGCTTGCAGTACAATCAAATTATGGCTACAGTCCTCCTGGTGTGACAGATGTGGTTTTGTTGAAGCAATGATCTTGTAGAAGGGTGTAGTTTCCCTCTGAAGGACCAGTGGTGGTGCAGATGGGTCTGGTCTTCCGCTGGGAATCCAGTGGAAACCTGGCTGCTCCTGGTGCTTTAAATCTCAGATTATATCCAGGTGGGAATGCTTGGCTCCTCCCTCTGGGTGGAGCATCTCACAATGGAATGATGAAATTTTATCAGTTATGCAGTGAGAGGCAATGGCCCATTAACAGAAGATATCCCCCTGGAGGGAGGATGGGTCATGGAAGAGATAAAGAACACTGCCTCATCAGGTTTTAACAGCTGGGCCATTAAGGGAAGATCCCTCTCAGAGATATGAGGAATGAATGGGTCATGGAAGAGATAAACAACCTGCCCTCCTGGTTTTAACAGATGGTAATAGAATACACTTTTGTGGTTACATCTTGCATTGCAAGACAGGGTTTGATGCTCCTTGCTCAGGCACTCTCAAGGACATGCCCAGACCAATGCTCAGCAAAGAAAAGCCCCGTGAGCAGCCCCAGGGTGGACGTGGGCAGGCTGGGGCTCTGCAAGGTCCCTGGGGGAGATGGGAAGGAGCAGCAGAGCAGGGGCTGATCCATCCCCACTGTGCTGGACACCCCAGGGCAGCGTCCCAGAGCGTCCTCATGCACCTGCCAATAACATCCCCCCCCTGCAGCCCTGGCCTCTCCCCCAGCTCACACAGGTGCCACATCCTTGCAGGCACAGACACTGCAGCACTGGCTCAGGAGCCCCTGTTTGCACTGCCCAGAGCAGGCGTGAGCACCCTCATGGTGTTGGTGTGGGGAGATGAACCTGAGGGAGCACAAATGCCATGATCAGCCCCTGGGGCCAGGAAGGGCTGGGGGACAGCAGGGAAACCACTCAGGTTTGTCCTGGCCTCTGAAGTCATCCAGAAAGTCTGTTCCCATGAGCTGTGAGTTTCCTGTGCCACAGCAGACATTCTTCCTGACAGCCAGGGCTGCCTGGCAACCACCCCCAAACTGCCCTCAGCATTTCCTATGCATCATGTTGGCTTTCTTTACTCTTTTCTGCTCCAGATTTCTTCCAATACCCCACTCCTGTTCCATCCCCTGCAAACAGCCCATCCCTAATTGCCCTTCCCTCTCTGGCCCTGCTCCCCATTTCAGTTCCTGAGTTCCTGGCAACATGGGAACATCCCTTGGGGAGCAGGATCATCCTCCAAGTGCTTCAGGAATTGTCTGCAGCCTCCTGCAGTCCCTTGTGGTGCTCCCTTGCCAGAGGCACCACAGGCCAGGGCAGCACATCTGGGCTGCTGTGTCTGGCTGTGGGGCTCCCTGTTCTGAGCAAGGAAGAGGAGCTGCAGAGGCTCTGCAGGACTGACAGGATGGGCTTTGGGGCTGTGAGGAGAAGCTGAGGGACCTGGGCTGCTGGACCTTCTGAAGAGGAGGCCCAGGGCTCATCCTGCAACTGCTGCATGGGTGGTTTCATAGAATAACAGAATCAGCAAGTTTGGATAACACCTTGGAGATAATCAAGTCTAGCCTTTGCCCTGATACTGCCTTGTCTCCCCTGAGCCTCCTCTTCTCCAGGATAAAGAACTGCAGCTCCCTCAGCTGCTCCTCACAGGACTTGTGTTCCAGACCCCTCACTAGCCTTGTTCTTCTCTGGACACACTCCAGCCCCTCCATGTCCTTCCTATATTGGGGGGTCCAGAACTGGACACAGCACTTAAGGTGCTGCCCAACCTGTGCTGAGCACAGGGGAAGAATCACTGCCCTGCTCCTGATGGCCACACTGTTCCTGATCCAGGCCAGGTGCCATTTGCCTTCTTGGCCATGTGGGCACACTGCTGGCTCATGTCCAGCCTGCTGTCCATCAGTCCCCGCAGGTCCCTTTCTGCCTGGCTTCTGTCCAGCCACTCTGTCCCCAGCCTGTCAGATTTTTTTTCCTGGAGAAAAGGAGTCTCAAAAGAGACAAAGCAGTGTCAGGGCACAGTTTGGACTTGATAATGTCCAAGGTCTTTTCCAACCTGTCTGATTCTGTGATTCTCTGAAACCACCCTTGCAGCAGTTGCAGGATGAGCCCTGGGCCTCCTCTTCAGAAGGTCCAGCAGCCCAGGTCCCTCAGTTTCTCCTCACAGCCCCAAAGCCCATCCTGTCAGACCTGCAGAGCCTCTTCTGTGCAGCGAAACACTGTGCAACTGAATAGCAGAATCAATATGTATTTAGTAGAAGCCATTTATTTAATATTTTATATATATAAAAATAAAAAATTATATATATAATATATATTTTATTTATGTTAAACTCCAGTTATGGGTTCTAGCACTACTGTCCACACATAGAGGTGTCTCTCAATTGGCTAAGCCACTTGTTCACAAGTCAGGCACACATCCTTCAGGACACCTAATTGCTCAAGTGTCCATCATCTTGTTGCGTGTCCTCTAAGTTTCGCGTTGTTTGTAAACCGTTTCTCAGGCTCTTGGTTTCTATTTGTAGTCCTGTTGTTATCTCAGTAGCCTTGATAAATTCCTGAGGTCTCTTGGGCAAGCAGCCTCAAGCCCTCTCTTGTAATGCAAAATTTATCCAAGAAAATGTATTCTATTACCACCTGTGAACACCATTTGGGGCAGGTTGTTTATCTCTTCCATGACCCATCCCTCAAATCTCAGAGAGGGATCTTCTCTTAATGGGCCAGCTGTGTAAAACCAAATGGGGCAGTGTTCTTGATCTCTTCCATGACCAATCCTTCCTCCAGGGAGATATCTTCTGTTAATGGGCCATTGCCACTTTGGGAAGGGCTCTGGTGACCCAGGTTCCTGTGACCCATGCTGAGAAGTCACCTGTCCCTTTCCTGTGACCCATGCTGAGAAGTCACCTGTCCCTTTCTCTGCCCCTGGCAATGATGTGAGGTGGGACTGAAGAACATGAGGGTCTGGCCATGGTCCCATCATTGTATTTGAGCCCATCTCAGGTCATTTCTGGCTGGGCTCTGTCCCAGCCCACAGAGTGTGACCTCAGCCCTGACTCTGTCACAGGCACTGTGCCTGAGCCCTGCAAAGCCTAAAGGTCACTGTCATGGGTTAGCACAGTTTGGTTTTAGTTAGGGAGGAATGTGAAGTGTTACCCTGTCAGGACCCTAGAAATAGTTTTAGAAAGGACAAGGACCTATCAGAAGCTGGTTGAGATATTGGCACCTGCTTTGGCCACTGAGAATGTTGAATGTGACTTTGGGCAGTACCCATATAAATCCCAGTTTTTTTCAGGTCAGGCCCTTTTCCTCCTGGTCAGCTGAACAGGTAACATCGAGTGGGTCCTACTGCTCCCCACACCCCACCTCCCCCTTCGGGGGGAAGCTCGCCCGAGGCCCAGCCGGACTCCATCGGCTCCCTGGGGGGAGGAGAGGTTGCAGCTTAACATCAACCACTTTGAAAAAACCTCCCAGGAGACCCCAGAGCAGGGAAGGATCTCCCCTGATAACAACCATGGGCCCGGTTTGGCCGAGGCTGCCCCGATTTTCACCGAGGGGTGGGCAGAGCTCTCCTCCTGCTCCCCTCCTCCGGTGTCTTCCAGATGGAGAAGAAAGAGTGGAGTGAGGAAACCAGGCTGATCTGAAATGGAGAGACTGCTGCCTGGAGCAGAAATCACATGGCCACTGCAGGCCTGGGCAGAGTTAACCCTTTCCTGGCAACATGGAGCTTCCAAGGCCTGACCCTTCCCTGAGAGAGAGAAGAAAGAGACAGAGTGGACATAGGAAAGACATCGCATGAAGTCAGTGGAGCAGGAGTGAAAGAACTGATAAAGATTATTAGAAGAGGGATTGAGGATGTGGACATTTTTAACCAAGCTTTTCTGCTGTAATCTATGGAGGAATGGACTGTTTCTTGTGACATCCTAATGTTGTTTGGAGGAATGCTAATTCTAGTCGAAGTTGGGGATTGATATGATTGAGATTAAAGTGGGAATCTTAAAGCCCCTCATTCCTGGGGTAAAAGGAGGTCTCTATTTCTTTTGAGATAGAAGCGATTTTAGAGCTAGAAGAGAATCCTTGTTTTATACTAGAAGCTTTCTTAAACAGTACCCCAGATACACTGAGAGGCCCATAGGTAGCCAGGGGAAAGGCTGCGAATGGGTGCAACAGCACAATCTGCAAAAATTCCAAGCAGTTGCAGATTTGTGACACTGAGAGCCCCAGGACTCTTTTTGTCTTGTGGCAAATGTCTCCATAAGACTCAAGAGAGACTTCTCTCCCAAAGTGATAAAAGATTATGTTTAAATGGTGAAACTGACTGAAAATCACAGGTTGTGTCTCTCTATGTTGTTTGTAAGAACGTTAACAGTTTGTAAGGGAAGGGAAGAATATTTTGAAGTGCATTTTGGGTTTTTTGGGGTTTTTCCCCATCTTTTCTTTTCTTATCTTTTCCATTCTTTTAGTGTGTGTTAAAAAAACTTTAGTTTTTAAGCTTGAGCCTGCTTTGTTTCTCCTGATCCTGTCCCACAAAAAGAGAGTAAACACTAAGACCGCTATACTAAATTTAGAAAAAAAATTGACAAATGTTTAGTCACTACATTATTGTTTCTGCCCAGTTTTAACTAAAACCATTACACCTTCCTATGGAAAAGAACTGTCCTTCTTGTCCAGGTGCCCATGGCCACAATTGGGATTCCACCTCCAGCATTGCCTGTTGTGAGAGACTGGAGGAGGTTGTTGGCTGGAAACATTTTGTGTGGGGGGGAGGAAGGGGCAGGTCCAGCCTTGCCCTGGCCTGAAACCCCAGCACTGCCCTGCCCTGTAACCCCAATCCCCCCAGAGCCTCTATCCCAGCCCAGCAGTGTCTGCCAATCCCTGGCACACCAAAGGCAATGCTCCACAGCCACCTCTGCAGCCCCCAGCCCAACTCAGGAGTGAGCAAGTGACCCAAAGTCCCTCCTGGGGGAAGGGCCCAGGAAGACCATGGGGTATTCAAGGCTGACCACAAGGCAAGCACACATCTTGACCCCACCTCCTCTTGGAATTTCTGTCTGAACACAGCTGGAATCCAGGAGTTGGTAGCTGTGTTGGTGTGTATGCATGTGTGTGCTTCTGTGTATCTTACCTGTCTTTTTTCCTGCATCTTCCTCTTCTAATTCTCTCCCTTTGCAAACATTGAGTAACTTAAATTTGACAGGTTTAGACTTTGTGATATTCAATGGGCCAATTTATAATGCTCTCAGAAGTGCTTTTTGTTGATTGAATATTGCATTAAACCTTTTGCCAAAGTTTCTATGATTTTCTGAACTTTCCAGTAAAGTCTGCTTTGTTTTTTTGAGCTCCTGAGAATCTCTTGTTGGTATTTCTCCAATGCATCAACTCAGAATACTCAAACAATTGTAATTCCTTTGAAATGTTTAAGTGAGAGAATTGTTTGGGGGATGAGGACAGGTCTTGTCTGTCCTGCTTGGCACAGCCCAGGCAGGGCTTTCACAGCCACATTGCAGACTCCATTTCCCACCTGCATCTGCTGATGCCTCTGAGTTCTGCTTGCCCAGCCCCAGGGACGCTCCCCTTGTCGGCCCATTCCCCCACGGTCCCTGGGCAGGGATGGCCTCAGTGGGGGCTGCTGACATCCTCAGACACTTGGAGGCTGCTGTTGGATTTGACTTCTCCAGAGGCTTGTTCAGCCTTCAGCTCCTCAGTTCAGGAATTCAGTGCCCCAAGGCTCAGTAACATTCAGAACACCTTAAAAGGCCAAGCCTCTGGGAATAATTTAAGTTTTCAAATCTTTTGTGGTTAACTCGACAGATTTCAGAGGTATATTCAAAGTGAATATATTATATTTAGAAAAGAAAGTGAGAAAAGATTTTTAAGCCCTGTTTAGTTTTTTTATTTTTTCCTGTTAATACCTGGATATGTGCAGTCTCAAACTGACACTGAATTTAAGTATCTCCTCATGCAGTTTGAATAGATATGAAAATCCAGACCCTTTATGTCTGACATTCAATCAGACTCTGTCCCTATCCCCATCCCATTTCCCCCATCCAAGGCCCAGGACTCAGAGCAGCCTTGTGCAAATCTGAGCTCCCTCCACCCCAGGCTGGACCTGCAGGTTTCAGCTCCTGGGCTCCAGCTCCCACCTGCTTTCCCTGGAGAAGCTGCCTGAGACACAGGAGGATGTTCATTTATTGTCAGCCAATAAACCCAAGGGGAGGCACAGCTCCATCAAATGTAAAAGTCATTCTTCTCCCTGGCTCTGCCCTGCACCTGATCCCCACAGCCTGTCCTGTTTCCTTCATCCCTCCACTGCCAGGGACTTTCTGGGAAAAGGGAGCATTGCTCTGGCTATGGAGAGAGGTTCAAGTGCAGTGATGTCTTTGAGAACTGGTTGCTTCCCAGTTCTCCACCCTCACTCTGTATTCTGGGCAACTGAATAGCAGAATCAATATGATTTTAGCAGAAGCCATTTATTTAAGTTAAACTCCAGTTATAGATTCTAGCACTACTGTCCACACGTACAGGTGTCTCTCAATTGGCTGAGCCACTTGTTCATGAGGCAGGCACACATCCTTCAGGACACCCAATTGGTCAAGCATCCACCATCATGTTGTGTGTCCTCTAAGTTTTGTGTTGCTTTTAAACAGTTTCTCAGGCTCTTGGTTCTTATTTTTAGTCCTGTTGTTATCTCAGTAGCCTTGAGGAATTCCTGAGAGCTCCTGAGCAAGGAGCCTCAATCCCTGTCTTGCAATGCAAGATTTAACAAAAAATGTATTCTGTTACCATCTGTGAACACCATTTGGGGCAAGTTGTTTATCTCTTCCATCACCCATCCCTCATATCTCTGAGGGGGATCTTCTCTTAATGGGCTAGCTGTTAAAACCAGATGGGGCAGTGTTCTTGATCTCCTCCATGACCCATGCTCCCTCCAGGGAGATATCTTCTGTTAATGGGCCATTGAGTCTCAATGCATGACTGATAAAAATACATCATCCCATTGTGAGATGCTCCACCCAGAGGGAGGAGCCAAGCATTCCCACCTGGATATAATCTGAGATTTAAAGCACCAGGAGTAGCCTCCTTTCCCCTGGATTCCCAGAGGAAGACTAGACCCATCTACACCACCACTGGACCTTCAGAGGAAAACTACACCCTTCTACAAGATCATTGCTTCAACAAAACCACATCTGTCACTCCAGGAGGACTGAAGCCACGATTTGAAGTTCTGAAAGCACCCTGACTACCCAGGTGCCAGGTTGTATTCTGTCTCTCAGTGTTTTGGGTTATTTTTGCTACTGCATTTTTAGTTTAATTTTTGTACTAAAGAACTGTTATTCCTATTCCCATATCTTTGTCTGAGAGACCTTTAGTTTCAAAATTGTAATTCAGAGGGATGGGGTTCATATTTTCCATTTCAAGGGAGGCTTCCCTAGCAGACACTTATCATACCAAACCAAGGCAGGGAACCAGGCACAGATATTCTGGGAGAGGGGGTGTCCCTGAATTTCTGGGGTGGGATATTTGGAGAATGAAGGGCTCCAAAGATGAAGGGAAAATGCCCATTTGGGTGACATTGGTCGTCCCAGGGGTGGCTGCTGGAAGAGGCAGCCTCGCGGAGCACAGCCCTGTGTCCTCCAAGACCTCAAGGTGGGGAGCCCAGAGAGGGGGGAGCGTTGCGATTCGTGGGACCCTCAACAGCCTGGAGAGGGGTAGGCAGGGACTCCTTGGACCTCCTGCAAACCAAAGCAGAGAATAAGGGGTAAAGGGACCCCGGGAAACCAAAATCCCCCTGTACCTAAGTGGGGATATGGGATAGGGGGGAACCTTTCAGATTCCTGGGAGTCCCGGCAGCCCGGGGAGGGTAAAACTGAGTAGATGGGGGACCCTCAACACAAGCATGATCCTCAGAAGCTGGAGGTCAGAGGGAACCCCTGAAGAAAGAGGAGAGACCAGGAATGGGGAATTCCTGGAAGGCATTTTCAGGGCTGAATCTTGGTGTTTGGGAGGTTTCTATGGGCACCAGATGGCTGGTGACTTGCAGAAATGGACTTGAGCAGAG
>JANEHK010001414.1:0-12620 GCA_025960845.1 Tachycineta bicolor | reverse complement strand
GACAACAGCAATAATAATAATAGTAATAAAAACAGAACCAAGAACCCCGAGGGGCTGTGTCTCACAAGTCCCGGGCAGTCTGATCTCTTGGAATCCCGAGAGCACCAAACCCAAATGGTGGAAACTCTGGGCTGATGGCTGGAAGCGGTGGATTGCCCTCGGCAGGCAGGGGGGTGTCCTGGCAGGCGAAGTGAGCACTGCTGGAGAAGCCGCGGCGGCTGGACCCGGGCTGACCCAAAATCCATCAGGGCAGGCAAAAAACCTCCAAATTCCTGGGCACTGCAACAGATGATAGATTTCTCAGGACCGAATCCCTCCGCTAACCATGGAATCCACGCAGCTACCAGTCGCCTGACCGTCCTCCCTGGAAAACTGAGAGCCGAAAAGAACCCCCACCCTCACCTCCCAGGAGCCTTTTTCCTCCCCCTAAACTAAATGATCCACACCTTTTGTCCAGGTTAAACACCCTTTAACTATCAATATTTAGTCTCCTAGCAACTTATGGAGGAAAAAATTCCACAGGAAAACCTAGCCCCCAACATTCTGGAAGCATGGAGGATTGGTAAGTGGAGAAACAGAAGCTGCTGTGGGAAAAGGGACATTATGTGGAGGGGAATTTTGTGCAGAAGAGGCCCTTAGACCCAAGCCAGATTCTGTCTGTTGGAACCTCCCAGATTCATGGTGTAGGCAGCTGGGCAGCCTTGGCCTGATGCTGATGGACACTGGGTGTGCAGGAGGGAATCCCTCACCATCAGTGGACGTCCCTGCATAGGAGTTGGACGTGCTGCCTGGGAGGAGAAAAGGACAGGTGAGAGTCTGCAGCTGCCCCAGGTACTGCACAGACTGATCCACGGTGGGCACCCCCTGATCCACCCTCTATCAACTCTCGGGATCAATAAATGAATGTCTGGCACAGCTGTGGCTCTGCATGAGATCTGGCACCACCACTCTCCCCTTTCTGTGATGCTGGGGCAGGAGAGCAGCACGATGCTCTCCTGGCACTGGCAGGAATGTCCCTGCTGCCAAATGCTGTGTTGGAGTGCACCCTGACCCCCAGCATCCCAACTACCTGGGGCCATGCCATGGGGCAGGGCAGGGTCCCCTGCCTCAGCTGGGGTCTGGGGGGCCTGGCAGTGTTTCCTGTCTGTGTCCCAGTGCCACCACTCACCTGTGACACTCAGGTTCAGGGGAGCACTGAGGGCAGAGTTCCTCACTCGGTTGTTGTTGTCCCTGTGGTGCATTCACATCCACATGTGAATGTCCCTGTGTTCCCCTCAGCATGGTCAAGTGCATGAAGGAGCTCCTCTGGCCCTCTTGGGCTTTCAGGCTGTGCACTTGCACCCCGTGCTTGCAGGAGATGATTCAGGTGACAGGAGGCTTGGGGACAATTTAGCAACAAAACAAAACCTGTTCTCCCTCCTGAGGAGCAATGGGATTCATGTAGAGGTCAGGAGTTTGGAGATCAGCTGGAGGGGTGGCACATGAATTTCTGTTGCCAGGGCAGGAAAATGTCTCATACCTGGAAGGAGAAGAGTTTCCTTTCCAGGGATTTGCACGTGGGAACAAAGACCTTCTCCCTTCCCATCTCCAAACCCACATCTTCAGTCCATTTGTGGGTCCTATCCCTGTACCCACCATCCCCTGGAGAGCTGCAGCTGTCCTGGGCCATCACATCAGCACCTGCACCATGTGGTTTGGGTCAGACGGGCAGCAACCCAGCTCAGCCCTGTGGCCCTGTCCAGCTCCCACTGCTGACTCTTGGCTGGGCCAGCACCTTCCCATCCATGTGGCTTCTTCCTGCATCTCCCTTGTCTCCCAGATTTACACCTGCACAAGCTCATTTTGGTTTGGTTTGTGCTCCCAGGTTGATGCCTTTGGCTGGCTCCAGGGATATCCCAGACCACAGGACGTCATGCTCGGCGAATAAAGTGGGGAGAAGAAGGAGGAAAGGGTGACATTTGGAGTGAGGGTTTTTGTCTTCCCAGGTAACACTTAGGCAGGACAGGGCCCTGTTTCACCAGTGGCCAGGGTCAGCACCAAAGACACAGACACCAACTTAAGGAATTGTGTAGTTTATATCATGCAAAGCTGCAAAGAATTACAAAAGGATGAGCTCAGCAAAGCACATCATCATTAGCAAAGAATTACAAAAGGAGCTCAGCCATGCATCCAGTCATTACTACCAAAGACTGCCTGTAGGCATTTAGAAAGATCCATCACCAGTTCCCCTCAGACTTTACCATCATCTTGATCCACACATCAGCTGGGAGAAGCCAAGGGCTGCAGAGCCACTCCCACACACTGGGAATTCCTGCAGCTGCATCCACCTTTGCAGGAAACAAGGCTTCCAGCCTCACTGGGACAGGGCCCAGCTTCTACATTGTTAAGCCAACAACCTGACATCACTTCTAGTGTGGGAACATCGGGTTTCATTCCTCTGTTGGGTTTCTCCCAAAGCCTGGCCAGGGCTCAGGGAGGAACCAAGGCAGTTGACTTTGATCCTACAGCCCCAAACAAGGCCAGATGGGGCCTTGTCTCATTCTTCAACACAGAAAGGTCAATCCACATTTCCCCACTGAACTGATACAGAGATCCTATTGGTAATAGTGCTTCAGTAATGAGCAGACACAAAGATAACCTTTGCTTGGAAGCTTTATCTAGAGGTCAGCTTTGCCTCAGGGCCTGTTGTTCAGGCTTCAGTCAGGACCTGGTGTACAGGCCTCAGGTTTTCAATGGGTCCTTTGACCTACAGATGAACTACAACCTTCATAACAATTCTTTCAAACCAGAGTCTTAGATTGAAGTATTGGGCATAAAGGCATCACCTCTTCAATTTCAATATCTTGTCTTCAATTTAAGTGGTGCTGAAGTTCATTACTCAGCGCTGTAATTCACATTCCTTTTAAACTTGCCTAGTTCATTGCTATTCTGTTATTTATCAAATACCTCTTTTTTTCTTAAGACTTTTCACAGCAGCCTCCAATTTTGTGGCCAGGAGGCCAATCCCACCAAGAATTGTCTTCTTTCTGCCACTCTTCTGCTGCTCTTTCTATCAAGATGATTCCTGACTCTTGAGATTCAAACAGGCTGGGACAGGTTCCCAACTCCTCACTTTTTCAACTGCTCTTTTAACAACCCCTTCATCTATCCAACCAATCCTGCAGCTTGGGGATTGTCTGGGATATGAAAAACTCAGCAGCCTTAATTACTGTATTTTTCACTGTAATAGACAAAGCATTCTGCATCACAGTATCATCAAACACTCTAAAAATAGCCAATTTCTTCCCCTTCCACCTTTTGTCATTGTATAATTTTCACAAAATTTATCACTGACCTTTGGGTCTGGCCAATGCTTTTTTGTAGGACATTTAGTGTAACATTCTCGAGCAGCCAAAGCTACCAAATCAGTATTGTCAGCACTATTTCACAATTTTATTATTTTATATGGAGATAAAGATATATTGATACAGAACAGTTTATAGATATAGACGTATATATAGACATATATTTCACTAGATAGATAAATTTATAAATATACATACAAAAGTCTAACTGTATTTTAAATATGTATATAGTTATTTAATACATGAATATTATTTCACCTGCACAAATGCATCAGAGCTCAAGATTAAAACCGTTTTCTGTCACTCCATGTTGGACGGTTCACACAAGAATTGTTCCTTCTGTTAGTGCTGTTTCCAATGTGCTCTTAAAATGCAGCTTTTTCTTCCAAACCCACAAGTTCTTTTCCTTTCTCCATATGCAATTTCTGGATGCATTTTAATACATCCAGTGCTTCAGCTTCTTTGGAGCAACTCCCCCATGGCTTGCACAGTGCTCAGACCTCAGTCCACTCCAGAGCCAGTGACCTCTAGAGAAGGTCTTCCCATCCCAGAATTTCAGAGGGGACTGGTTCCTCACATTTACATTGAAAAAGAGACATTTTGGTGTGTTCTGGCCAGATTATGCCATGTTGTTGAGCCAGTGGGCAGGGTCAGCACCAAAGACACACACAGCACCTGAAGGAATCAGTGTCATTTACTCCAGTTCAAAGCAGGAAAGGAGCACAAAAGGGGAGCTCAGCAATGCTGAACTGGCACAGATCCAGAGGTCCAGACCCTCCTTTCTCTGCCTTTGGAGCTGCCTGTTCACAGCAGCCTTTTCCATCTGGAAGCTCCACGTGGAGAAGGAGCCCCCACCTCTGTTCCCTGCACAACCTCCAGGAGCCCAGGGCTGCCTTCTCAAGTCCCTGCTGGCCCTGAGGGCTCCCAGGTGCCTCAGGCTGCTGTGACACCAGTGCACATGGAGGGAACAGTGGCAGGGGCTGTGCTGAAAGTCAGCTCCATGTGCTGCTGCTGCTCTGGGGGTCCTTTGTCCAGCCCTGTGCCAGAGTGAGGGATCAGATCCAGGCACTGCTGCTCCTCCCTGGGGATCAGCCACAATTTGCTTGCTGCTGTCAGGGCCAGCAGAAGCGGTGGCTGGAGCAGCGGGTGCTGACCGTGCCCCAAGCCCCGGGGCCGGAGGGGTCCCTGGGCTGGGGCTGGCAGGGAGCTGCCCCTTGTTCTCCCTCAGCCTCACGCAGAGCTGGGCCCGGCACAAGTGGGGCAGCACAGCAAACAGGGAGCCTGCCAGTCTCTTCCAGCCCTGTGTGCTCAGAGTTTGGGCCTTGGAGCTTCAGGTGGACAAAGGCAGCTGCTTCTGCTCCCTCTGTGTGTCCTCATGTTCAGCAGTGCTGCTCCATCAGTCTGTGCTCAGCAACGGGGAAAAGCCTCAGCCCTGCAGGGCCAGGAGCTGCCAAGCTCTCCCTGAGCAGCTCAGCCAGCGGGAAGGGAGCTGCTCCACACGGGAGCCAGCAGCAAAGGACAGTCCTTTTATAAAATGTTATCTGTTTCATAAAGAAGAAAAAAAGAAGAAAAAAAAATAGAAAAAATGTACATAAAATGTGAAAGATAATATCAAACCCCACGTTTTCAGTGGAATATCTTCTGTAACTTTGGATAAAGAGATAATATCTTTGAAAAAGGGAAACCAGCTATTAACTTTGTGAATATGCCGAGGACGTGGATCCATCTTACTGAACTCAGCAGCCTTTTCTAAAGATTCTGGGATTTGTTTCCACCATTGTTGTTTTAAATTGTACTTGAAGCAATAGGAAATTGCTTGTGCCCTCCTAGCTCCAAGCAGGACTGGGAATCTAAACTCTGTCAAACCCCAAATCCTTCAGAAGATGACCTTCCTTCTCGCCCTGTCAATGAGCTGCACATTCCCTTTGAAACTGTCAGGGCTTTCTAAAGGACACAAAGTCCCACTTACAGCTTTTTGCTCTGGTTTACAAGCGCAGAAGGGCAATTCTTCAGCCATAAACTCCAGACCGCACTGTCTCAGGAGCACGGCCCACTCGCCAGGTTTCGCCCACTTGTGGCACTTCTAGAGGAGGAAGAAAGTGCAATTGCACAATTGCAACCCTAAGGGAATGAAGAATGGGACAGACAAAACATCCTGTGGAGATACAGGAGTTCAGCTGGGACTGTGCAGCCTCTGGCTTCTTGCCAGTTGCATGTGGGTCCCTAACTGCAATCCCTGGGCCTGCAGGGGAGTCTCACTCACCTGCAAAAGCAGAGAGCTCAGGTGCTGTGCTTGGAAAGGGCTCGTCTGGTGCAAAGCTGTCAGAGCAATGTGAGGGCAGAGCGAGCCCAGCCGTGCCCAGGGCTGAGCCCAGCAGAGCCCTGGCAGAGCCCAGAGCAGCCTCAGCATCCGCAGAGCCCGGCTGCAAGGAGAGAAACCAGAAAGCGCCCGTCAGCTGAAGGCTCTGTGCCCTTGTCCCAAGCACCCGCAGTGCCCAGGCCATGCTGGCCGTGCTCAGAGCGGTGCCCAAAGCTGCCCATCATTGCTGCCCTTGGGAGCAGAGCAGGAGGGCAGGACATGTGCCCACACTGCAGCCAGCCACAGCACATCCAGCCCCTCAGCAGCTGCCCAGAGCAGGACGTTCCTGTGCTGACTGCCAGCTCCCAAAATCCCTTATCTCACCCATGCCAAGAAAAGATGGACCCACCTCACGCCATCTGCTGCCTCAAGAAAAGCTGCTCCCAAACCATGTCCTCAGCCTTCCCCAAGGGCACGGCCCATCCACGCCACAGCTGCTCCCGAGCGCTTCCCTATCCAGACCGGACACTACCTAGAACACTTCCCTTAGAAAAACAAACAACAAACGATTGAAACTTGATTACAGACAAAAAGGGGAAACAAGAAAAATGGTAAAAAATCCTGTATCTGTCAGGGACTTGAGAAAGGCCCAATCCCTACATGCTGGGGAAAAACCCACCCACGGGTGAGAGGGAAGCCCATGTTCTCTCCCATCCCCCGTGCACTGCCCCCCTAAAGATCCCAAAGCAACCAAGGGCAGTGGAGCAGCCCAAGCCCTTCCTTGCCTGCAAAGCAGAGCCGCCCATGGACAGGTTCTGGAGACCCACCTCTGCCCCCGCCATGGGCGTTTGTTTGTGTTGGGCTGGCTGCCCCAGCCCCAGCCCCAGCCTGGGGCACGGTGCGTGGTGGGGGCTGTTGGCAGGGCCAGGAGCCAACTCCCATTTTGTAACCAGCCCAGCCCATCTCCCCAGGCATCTGCCTTGCCAAAAAGCAGCAAGGCAGACAACTGAAGTATCAGTTGCGTCCACCCCAGCAAAGGGGGCAACCTTTGGTTCCTGGCCAGGCTGTGCAATGCCCAAATCTGGGAGCATCCACCCGGGTGTGCACTCATCTGCAAATTCACTGTAGAGCCTGGCTTTGAAGAAAGTGCCAGAATCCAAGTCCAGCATCTTCAGCTGTCGGTGGCCAGGTGCAGGAAGAGGTTCTCATCCTTGCTGTCATCCTCCAGGTCTCCAGCAGCAGCAAGCCCACCTGGTACAGCTTCTCCAGGGGCTCCTTCTTCCCTGGGGGTGAGACCAGGCTCTCAGTGTTCTGCCCACGGCCCCAGCTGTCAGTGAACCAGGACAAGCAAAATCAGCCTGGATGGTGGCCACCAGTGCTGGGAAGAGCAGCTCAGCTCCAGCACAAGGGCTGCAGGTGCCCATCCCATGTGCCCTGAGCAGTGCTTTGGGCAGGACAAAACGTCTGGGCTGCTTTGCTTCTGATTGCCAGGGCACGTGTGCATGTGTAACTTACCAGCACCTGGATCAAAGTGTGCACATGGCTCTCTCCCTTCTTCTAGGGCAGATCCTGCACCCAAGGATCACACAACAGGTCCTCTAGTGAGGGCCTGTCCAAGGAGTGCAGGGATAAACACCACCTAATCAGAACTTGACAGTCTGGGGAGAGAAACCAGAAGCCACTGGTCAGTTGGAAAAGGCTCCTATCGCACTATTCCCATGCCCAGGCCATGCTGCATGTGCTCAGGGCTGTGCCTAAACTTTCCCATCAGCTCCCTGTTTTGGAGGAGAGCAGGAGATCAGGACATGTGCCACCTCCTCAGCAGCTGCCAGAGTGGGATGCTCATGAGCCCGCTGCTGTCTCCCAACATTGGTATTCCCCCGTGCCCAGAGATGAGGATTCACCATGAGAGAGCCGCTGTGGCAGCTGGAGCTGGCCATAGCTCATGTTCCAGCCCCTCCTGAAAGGGTGCTTTCTGCAGACCATCTGGTGCAGCAGGATGCCCAGGGTCCAGACGGTTGCTGCCTCGCCATGGTACCACCCAAAGTGGCTCCATTCCAGGGGGCTGTAGGACGGTGTTCCTATGGAATACAGGTGGAGTTCATCAGGGGGATGCTGCTGCTCCCAGCGCCTGGCCCCAGTGTCCCTGGGTGCGCGGGGGCTGCACCAGTGGCACACAGGGTGACCCGCTGCCCTCTCACCAGCACCTGGGACTTGTGTACAAACTCAGGCTTGGAAAAGAAGCCGCTGGTGTTGGAAGAGGGCAGCGGAAGCCTTGGCAAGGCCTGGCCATGACATGCAAAAAATAATCAACTCAGTGATGGGGAGAACCCATCCCCTCATCCTCCCTGTCTGCACCGCCCCAAAAACATTATGGAGCCAGGGCAAACAAGGCAAGGGGAGCTGTCAGAGCCCTTTCTTGCCTGCACACCAAACCGGGTGTTGCACTGGTTCTGGCCCCCCCTTCTCTGCTACCACCACTCACAGGTGTTTTTGTCAGGCTGGCTGCCCCAGCCCCAGCACCAGTCCTGGGCACAGTGGCAGGCAAAGGCTGCCAGCAGGGCTGGAACATGGCCACACACCCACCCCTGCTCAAAAGCAACTGGGCTGAAGACTCCCTCCTATGACTGCCAGCAAAAGGGAGAATCCTCACTGCCACACCCAGGTTGGGCCATGACATCTTGGGCCATGACATGCTGGGAGCAGAAGCACACCACTGGCTGCACTCACCTGCAAACTCAGTGTAGGCTGTCTCCTGAAGGTAGGTGCCACAGCCAAAGTCAATCAGCTTGGCCTGCCCCGTGGCCAGGTCAACCAGGATGTTCTCTGGCTTGATGTCCCTGTGAAAGACTCCACAGCTGGTGCAGTGCTGCATGGCTTCCAGGACCTGGCCGAACAGCTCCCGTGCCACCTGCTCCGTCAGGAAGCCCTGTGCCCAAATAAAATGCTGGAGGTCCTGACACCACTCCGGGTTCTCCAGCACCATCACAATGCTGTTGGGGAGCTCAAGCCACTCCAGCAGCTGGATGACCCCAGGGAAGCCAGTGGACACCTTTTCCAGCAGCACGATCTCCAATGGTGGGCTGGTGCCGTTGGGCTGCGGGAGGAGCACGATGCTGTCAGTGGGGCTGATGCCCTGCCAGGGGTCGGGAAGCCCTCGCTCAGCCCGGGATGCTCTACGTCCTCCGCTGGCCCCACGCCCGCTCCCTCTCCAGGCGTGCTGGCGGCTCCCACCCTGCCGGGCCTGGGCTCATCCCCGCCCGGCACGCCCCGGCTTCTCCCGCTGGCCCCCGTTCACTCACCAGCTGGCCCCAGCGCCGGATGCGGTTCTGTGGCACCCTTTTAATGGCCACCTGCAAAGCCAAGGGGAGCAGCAGGCTGAGCTCGCCGCCCGCCCTGCCAAGCCCCATCCTCCTTCTCCTCCGTCCCCTCCTCCTCCTGCACCGCCTCCCTCCTGCGCCCGTCGCCGGCCCCGCCGCTCACCGGGGCGCCGTCCGAGAGCCGCGTGGCCGCGAAGACGCGGCCGAAGCCGCCGCGCCCAAGCAGCGAACCCACTCGGTACCGCTCCTGCAGGGCGTCCTGCGCCTTCCCTGCCGGCGAGACGCGGCTGTCAGCGCTCGGCCCGGGGCCAGCATCGGCCCCCGAGCGCCTCTCCAGCGGCCCGGCCCGGCCATCGCCAGGCGTTCGCTCTTTCGAACGGGACGCCGCTGGCTCGGGGCCGGCGGCCGCGCTGCCGAGCGGAGGAGCCCGAGCCGGGGAATCCGCACAGGAGGCGGCGAGAGCGGCCGC
The DNA here is from genome assembly GCA_025960845.1 of Tachycineta bicolor. Taxonomy (NCBI): domain Eukaryota; kingdom Metazoa; phylum Chordata; class Aves; order Passeriformes; family Hirundinidae; genus Tachycineta; species Tachycineta bicolor. The sequence continues at coordinate 3,188 of JANEHK010001414.1, read as the reverse complement.
GCCGTGTGTGTCCTCCGCGGGCGCCGGGAGGGGCCGGGGCCGGGCTGGGCGCCGGGCTGGGCACAGGCGCAGCCAAAGGATGGCGATGCCGCCGCAGCCCCTGGCGCTAATGCCGGCCCAGCAGCGCCACCGCCACAACAGCCAGAGCCGGGCAAAGGCGAGACCGCGGCGGGACGCCCGGGGGCAGGGACGGGGCAGCCCCACCTGGGGCCGGGGGCGGGCCGGGGGCATGGCCCAGCCCAGCTTGGGGAGAGGGAGGCCGGGAAAGGAGAGGGACACTGGGGAAGGGAAGCCGGGAGAGGCTGTGGGACCGCGGGAGAGGGAGAGGAGAAGCAAGGAAGCGAAGATCAAATAGATTCTGTGCTGCCGCTGCTGCCGCCGCTGCTGCCGCTGGAACTGAAGCGCCAGGGCCGTTTGTCCACGTGTTCGTGTGTCCGTTCCCCCCGTGTCCCGTGGCCGAGCCCCACGCGCCCCGGGGGCAGCCCCTGAGTCTGTCCAAACACGGGAATTTTGCCGTCTTGAGACAAGACCCGGAGTCTTGACTCCTGCACAAGGGCACATGAATCCCCCTGCTTGCTGCTCTGCATTGTCCCTGCTGAGGGTCAAACACTATTGGGGCACGTTCCCTGCCTGTAGGATTTGTACCAGCCCCAAGCCCTGCACTTGTGTCTCCAGCACTGCTTTCCAGCAAAACCAGGGGAAGGCAAACTGTGTAGCTCATGGTATTTCACAGTGTGTAAAACTTGCTAAGTCATTGATCTTGGAGGTGAGATCCATTTGGAATTAATGGGATGGAGATGTAGTGCAAGGTGGAAAAGGGGAGCTGAGAAATAAATGGAGGAAAACATCTTGGATTGTCCCTTTCCATTTTGATTTCATTTCTGGAAAGCTGTTTTAGTTTTCCAAGAATTCCCTCCACAGTCCTGTCTGGTTTTTTCAAGAACCTTTTGTGGAAAACAAGGTTGAGCTCCTGTCACAAGATGTGCCACCAAGTGCAGCTTCTCTGGCCTTTACACACTGTGTGTGCAGCACAGCTTTTGCAGCTAAGCAGGTCAAATGTTGGAGAACTTGACAACTTGTCCTTTCTTTTCCTGCTGGGCTGAGGAGCTGTGCCATTGGTGATGTTTTCATTGTTTCTGTTCTAACCTAAGAGAAAAAGGAGGTGCTCCCAGGAGCTGCTAGGGAATACAACCCCGACTGAATTCAGAGAAAGTATCTCTAAGAGCCTGCAGCCAGAAATGGAGAGTTAATCATTCCCACATCTCCATGGACACCTAGAAAGTGACCTAGACCATGAAAATGGGCTGACAGAGGCAGTTTGTTTCTGTGTTCAGTTTACATCTTTCTGCACCTCCTGTGCTGCTGTAAATCAAGAGCACAATCAGTTCATGATCAGCACCAGAAGAAGCTGTGTCACAGCACAGCTGATCTGTAGCTGGACATACAAGTTTGGAATAAGAAATCCAATAAGAAATCCAATTGGGCTCATCTAGTTCATTCTAGAAGAGGAATGAACAAGTCCCTGGGGAGCAATGATAGGATAGATTTATAGTGAAACAGAGCACCCCAGCCAATGCCATTCAACCCTGAATACAGACATATCATTAGCCAGGGAGCTGGGCCATGCAGAGACCCCAACCAATCAGTTGTCCCAGCCCAGCAATTTGAAACCCCTTAAAAAGGGGACTCTGAACAATAAACCCTGCTGTTTGTCACATGATCTCGGTGAGTGCTGTCATATGTCTGTCTCCAGCCTACGATCATAATGTAATAAAGCTGGACCTCCCAGAGGAGATGAGAGAAAGAATCTGAAAAGGAGAAATGCAGGGGATGACTTGGTGGACTTTGTCTGGAAGAAAGGGAATTGTTTCTAATAATTTCTAGTCCATTCCTTCTGCTTTTATCCTTCTTACAAGGCCATCTGCATCCCAGATTCCTCATGAAATGAGAACCTTGAGCTTGTGGAGCTACATGAAAGATTCCTCTGCAGGGTCACTCAGGGTAAAATAGGAAGCAATTTGTATGCAATTTGAATTAAAGAAAAACCAGTTATTAAGCAGAGATTGATGTCAGTCATCCAGACCAACAACTGTGGGCAATTCTCTTTGACTCAGCCTCAAGCAGTGACCTTGAGGGGTGTCCCCACTGCAGAGAGGTATCTCTGCAGCTCCCCAAGGATAGAAACATCAGGAGATGCTGCTGTTAAAATTTGGGATGGGGAATTTCTAGTCTCAAGTGCTGCCGTGTCAGTCAGATGTGCCCAGGCTGTGCCAGGTCAGCAGCTCTGCAGAAGCTCTCAGTGGTGTCACTTGGTTGTTCCTTTCTCTGGGGATTTTACCAGCTCTGCCACAGCTTCAGCTCCTTCTCAGGATGTTGAACTTTGGCATGGAGGAGTCAGGCTGGTTTAAACATTACTCACCCCAAAAGCAGTGTGACCTCCTTTCTTCTTTTCCCACTGGAGATTTTGCAGAACAGGGCCTTGTTGGAATTGTTTGAGCCCATTCCAGGCAGGGCCTCCTGCTCCAGCAGGAACTGCCTTTCCTGTGCCATGACCAGGCCAGGTCCTTGTCCTGGGTTTGACTGTGTATCCCCAATCGTCTGTTGGGTGCAGGGGGGAGGGCAAGCGCGGTCTGTTTTTCCCCAGGAAAACTCTGCTCATCAGAGTGACCTTGAAGCGGGGGAGTTAGAACCCGGCACGGCTGAAGAAGCTCTGTTGTTTTTTTTCCCCGGCAGTTAGTTAGTGTAGTGCTAGCGTAGTTAGACGCTGTAGAATAGCTGAAGCGCTTTTTTCGGGTTTTTTTTTCCTTTTCCTTTTTTCCTTTTTTTCTCTTTTTTTTCTTTTTTTGCTCTCTCCTCGGAACCGTTCCAACCTCTCCGGACTGAGGACCTGGGGAAGCACCGGGGGCCACCACAGGGGACCCACCCCACCAAGACCAGCCCTGCACATCTCCTTTTCTCCCAACGCCAGTGGAGACGGAGCGGTGGAGCACCGTGACAACCTTCAAGAGGAGAGACTTTTCTTTAAGTTTGTTATCCCTCCGTAAGCGGCACGAAGCTCTTGTCATCGGGTATTGTGCTGGGAGTGCTTTGTCTGTGTAATAAACAGGTTTTTTCCACTTCTCTCTGAGGAAGTCTTTTCCCAAACCGGTTGGGGGGAGGGAAGGGGGGCCCCTCAAGAGCATTTCTCC
>JANEHK010001413.1:0-13019 GCA_025960845.1 Tachycineta bicolor | reverse complement strand
TTTGTCAATGGGACCATGAGGCCTTACCCACCTTTCTAATTGGGCTGCCCATCTTCAGAGTGATCAGCGGCTGGCTCTGTTGGACACAGTGGAAGCTTCTAGCAGCTTCTCCCAGAAGCCACCTCTGTGGGCTCCCTGCTGCTACCACAAAAACAGGCTGTGCCACATCAACACAGCAGTCTTTGGTAGGAATTCTGAGGTGCAATGATGAGCTTCTCCTCTTGTAATTTCTTGCTCTGAGCCTGAGTAAATGACAAAATTCCTGTAGCTGGTGTCAGTGACTTAAGCATGGCAACAAACTCACTCCCCGTGCTGCCCCCCCCCTCCTTCCTGAGTCTGTGATCAAGAACCTGAATGTATGAGATTATGTAACTTAAAAATGTGTGTTCTATTTCATCTGTGGAAAGCAAGTTTTTTGGGACATGTTTTATCCTTCTCTTACCCTTGCAGGGGAGAGGGAGACTAATGCCTTCTGCTAATGGCTCAGCCATTCGAACCAGGTGAGGCAGTGTTTCTTACCCCTTTCACCACTCCTCAATCGTCTAGGCGGGCATTTCAAGGATGGCCTGGAGCTGTTGGATCTGTCCTGGACAGCAGGCAGGCATGGACTCTCTGCTTCTGCTGGGCTCTGGACACACCCCCCCAGAAGCCTGCAAGGAAGAGAGTTCCTATTAAGGCTAGGTTGCCAATGGTGAGGCAGGAGGTAATTGTTGGTAATGTTTTTTTGTAATCCTATTTTTGGGATGTCTTGTTCTCCATGAAGGTTGTGGATGATGAAGCCTGAGCACAGGTTTTGAAGAATGTGTGAGTTGAAATATGGAGGAAGGCTAGTTGTGGGAGCTTGAGTCCAATGGTGACTATTATGAGGCCGAGTTGGCTTGTTGTGGAAAAGGCCACGATTTTGTTGATGTCATTTTGGGTGAGGGCACATGTAGTGCAAATAGTGTGGTAAGAGCTCCTAGGCACAGGCATAAAGTGAGGGTGGTTTGGATAAGGGGGAAGATTCTGGCCACTACTATCATGCTGGAGTGGGGTAGAGCGGAGACATGGGTTGGGCCTTCTATGGTGTCTGGGAGTCACGGGTGGAGGCCAAATTGGGCGGATTTGCCTGTTGCTGCCAGAAGGAGTCCCAGGAGGGGGAGCGTGGGGGTTTGGGAAGGGGAGGAGAGTTGTTGGATTTCTCAGGGCTTTGAGGTGTAGGCTAGTCATGCTATGCAGAGAATAAGTCCGACATCGCCAGCTCGGTTGTAGAGGACGGCTTGGAGGGCGGCGGTATTAGCTTCTGCTCGGCCATGTCATCGGGTGATCGGAAGGAAGGGTATAATGCTCACTCCTTCTCAGCCGATGAGTAGCACGAAGAGGTTGTTGGCGACAATTAGGATTAGTATAGCGATAAGGAACAGGAGGAGGTAGGAGAAGAATTTTGTGATGTATGGATCTGAGGCTAGGTATCACGTTGCAAACGGTAGGCTAGACCACGATACGAATAGGGCGACAGGGAAGAATGTGAGAGAGTAGAAGTCTATCTTTAGGCTGATTGGGCTTTTGAAGGTGCTGATGAATTTTCATTCTCAGAGGGAAATGAGACTTTCCGTCCCTGTGTAGATGTGGCTTGATATCGGGATTAGGCTGATGAGGAAGGAGGTTTTTCCTGTATTTGTGATGGCGGCTGGGCTGTTTTTAAGGTTGGGTGATAGGAGTGGGAGGATCATGGGGGTGGATAGGGTTATTAGGGTGAGTAGTAGGAGGGTGTTTAGGACGAATGGGAGGTGCGTTACTTTCACCTGGATTTGCATGGGGATGAGTGGCTCCTAAGGCCATTGGAGTACTGTTATCCTTTGAAAGTAAAGGGGCTGAGGTTTTAGACTCGGAGGAGGGGGAATTAGCAGTTCTTGTTGGTTAAACCTTCCCTTGGCAGGTAAGAAGGTTTTAACTTCTCTTTTTAGAATCACAGTCTAATGTTTTGGTTCAACTCTACTTGCATATGGGGGTGCTGGAGATGAGTTCAGGCTTGAAGATGAAGAGAATCGTGGGCATTATGTGTAGGGCTCTGAGGAGGTGTTCTCGTGTGGAGGAGTTTTGGACTGATGTGATGTGGGGTGGAAGAGTGCCTCGTTGTGTCATTGTTAGTACGTCTAAAGGGCGTATGAGGTGGTGAGCAGGATTGCAGCCCCTGTGAGGAGGATTGTGAGCGAAGATCAGTTGAAGGAGGCGATGATGATGGGTAGCTGTGCTCTGAGGTTAGTTGTTGGGGGTAGTGTTATGTTTGTTAGGTTTGCTAGTAGTCATCAGGTGGCCATGAGAGGTAGGAGGGGGTTGCATGCCTCGTGTTAGTAGGAGGATTTGGCTGTGGGTGCATTTGTAGTTGGTGCTGGCTAGGCCGAAGAGTATTGAGGAGGTCAGTCCGTGTGAGATGATTAGGATTCTTGCCCCTGAGAAGGCTCATTGTGTTTGAATGATGGTTGGGGCGACAACTAGGCCTATGTGGCTGACCGATGAGTAGGTGATTAGGGATTTTAGGTCAATTTGGTGTAGGCAAATGGTGCTGATTATCAGTGCCCCTCCTAGTGCGAGGGTAATGAAGGGGTAGTGGTGGTTGTTTGATGTTAGGTTTATAAGGATGGTTGTTGGTATAATGCCGTATCCTCCTAGCTTTAGTAGCAGGGGGGCGAGGAGCATGGATCCTGCGATCGGGGCTTCTACATGAGCTTTGGGGAGTCCTCGATGTAGTCCCTAGAGGGGAGCTTTAACTGCGAAAGCTCTTAGGGCAAGGCTTGATGCGATGCCTGTTCAGGAGGAGGTGATTGTTGGGTGTGAAAGTTTGAGGATTGAGAAGTCTAGGGTGCCTATTTGGTTATGTAGGTGGAGGATGGCGATGAGCAGGGACAGTTAGCTGGCGAGTGTGTAGAATAGGAGGTAAATGCTGGCATTTAGTCATTTGGGCCGGTTCCCTCATTGGGTGATGAGGATTAAGGTCAGGATGTGGGTGGCCTCAAATGTGATGTAGAAGAGTATTAGTTGTGAGGCTGAGAAGGCCAGGAGGATGAAGGGTTGAACTATTGTAGAATTTCCCCTTGAGACTAGACGACCGCCAATGGCAAAAGTGAAGGAGTCTGCTCTCTGGCACCAGGTGGGATTTTCCAGCTTAGGTTCTCAAGTCCTGCCTGCTTTACTGGAGACCTTTCCACATGACTGGCCAATGCCAGAGAGAGCTGGCCCCTGCCCCGTTGGGGCTTTTCCCCCAGGGGGCAGGGCCGAGAGGCAGCACCCAATAAGGGAGAAGCAGCAGGGGACCGGAGTTAGGTGACATTTCAGTGGGGGAGATGGGCACTGCTGGTCAAGGCCCGATAAAAAATACATTACAAATGCAATGCAATAGAAACCCAATAGATGCATGGCAACATTTCCCCTTTTCTTATTAAACTAAGAAGGAGGAAGGCTCGGCTCGTGGGAGCTGCTCAGAGTTCAGACCTTGACTTACCTTTCAAGTTGCCAAGGTAAAAAGAATTTTAGTGCAAAGTGTTTAGAAAAATGCTGTTAAGGGATAATAAGAATTCGAAGGAGAAGGTTGGGCACTTTCTTCTCCTTTTGGCAGCACTGGCCACTTGTGGGCCCTCTGCAGGTGGTTTTGCAGGATGAAAGGTTGCACCCACTCAGCTGGCACCCGCTTGAGATCTGGGGGAGTGGACACATAGGCGTACCCATGACCCCAGGTGACCTGGTCATGAGAGGACGTTTTGTTTCTCTGGTCGCTGGATTCTTTACTATCATATCCGGTGACTTTTGCTGAAAGGCAGAAGTGGTTAAAGCTGGATTATTTTAACATTTACATTTTCTTGTTTTTTTGAACAATTACCTTTGGACTTCTGAGACCTCCCACCCCCATTGTCCCAAAAGTCCAGAAATTGCTACTTTAAAGGGCGTTGAGATAGCCAATGTCCCACCTGATCGTACAGGTGACATGTTGTTCCTCTTGTGGGCAATGGCTGTGGCACAGGTACCGGAAGCACGGTGTCTGCAGCAGCAGCCTTTTGTGGCAGCCTGACTCTGGCATTGTGGTTTTGATGAGCTTTTATGAAGGGAGTCTTCCTGGCACACCCCTGGAGCATGTCACATAAAGCTGGAGCTGGTTCTATAGACAGGCTGAGGATAGCTGCCTTGCACTCTTCATCTGTATCAGCCAGAGCCATCTCCTCCAGGACCTGTTCCTGGGCTCCTTCATTCTTAACCTGTAACTCAATAGCTCGGGTTAACCGCTCTGCAAGTGTTCCTAAAGGTTCTGATGGTTGCTGCTTTATTTTCCTGTAAGGTTGGAAAGACTCATTGGGCTGGGTTGCCAATTGAATTGTCAGATTCTTCTTATCAACAGCCGTTTCAGGATTTTGCCGAAGCTCCGGAAGCAAATCTTTTTTAAGGTCCAAGGGAACTGTAGTATTTCTTGCTAAATTTGCTTTCTAACGTTTGCAGAAGTATTCTCTTGGATATTTAAATTTGGCCTGAGCTTTGCATAAACCCTGAATCACTTGTTGGGGAAAGTGGTCCCAATTACTGTGGACAGCACTCCCTCTTTTTGATTGTTGATATGTGAAAGGGGTGGTAGAAATGCTGGGATTGCTTCCTGGTTCCCAGCTCCCCTGCTCTCTCCGGGACGTGGGAACCGGAACTGTGGGCGGGGAACCCGTGGGAACCAGGTGCAGGGCGGGGCTGGAGGCTTGAGTCACATGGGGTGGAGTCGGAGGGCAGAGGTTTGAGAGTAGGGGGCAGAGTCAGATGAGAGGATAGTGCCACGGGATGCACCAAAGGGAAGGAGGTATCTGGGGAGAAGAAGGAATTGCAGGAAGGGGGGCCTGACAAAGGGAGAGGCTCCTCATGGCTCGGGAGCACATGGCTTTGGCCATTTTGGACAAAGGAATCCCCTCCATCCTGTGACACCCCCCTCCCCCCCCCCCCCCCCCCGCCCACCTGGGGACCACTCAGATGGAAGGTTTGAGCACTCAGACTGCCTGCAAAGGTACAAGCTGAGGAAAAGTCACAAAGAACTGGCTTTTTTTCTTCCTTTTTATTTTGCTTTTGCAATGCAAACCTAATTTTGAAGCTATAAAAAGCAAAATTTGCATCTTCTTTGTTATTAGAGGAGCCAGATTCAACTATTTTTTTTGTTATAGCCTCCCAAAATTCTGGGGAGCTTATTTGCTCTAATGATAAATGTGGAAACTGAGAGAACAACCATGGAGTTTAATTTTTTCAGCTGTTTCTTTGAATAATGGGTCTCGCCATCATCCAAGGCGTATGAAATATGGTAATAGACTCTTTTGTGAGACACAGAGAGCCTAGCACCCATTTTTGGCTCAGATTTTGAGTTTCTCTGTCCTCTTTATTGTGACTGAGAAACTGAAAGGAAAAAAAAGCTCACTGGAGAGAAGAAAAAGCCAAACAGGGAAACAGTTTTCTTTTCCACCTCCTCCATGCTGCCGAAAGAAGCGTGGTCTTAAAGCACTTTGAAGGTTCACTCTGAAAGCAAGAACCTTTTTCCCTGAGGAACACTGCCTCTGAAAAAGATTTTCCCTTACAAAACCGAAAATGGTACTCACCAAAATTCCCGCGTTCCTTTCCTTTCTTTCCCAATCATTCCTTTTGCCTGAGACTGACCCTTTTTGGTGCAAAAAGAGCTTCGAGTCTCAGTTCCCAGGGTCCTATTTCCACGAACATATGGTCATCTTCTCTGGGAACAACTTGCTGTCGGGGGGCTTCTTTGCAGCACTCTGATGGGTTTTTTGGGTGCAAAGGAGAAAACTGTAGCCCTGGCCTGTGAAATCCTGTGTTTCAGAGGCTCTGCAGTGAACGCCAAGCCTGGAGGGTCTGTCTCTGCGTGGTTGGGCAACGTTTCGTGACTCACGTAGCCGCGTGAGATTCTTGGGCCACGTGCTTCCCAAGTGGTTCCTGCAGCATTTTGGGAACCTTTTGTGGCTTGGAGCTGCATGTTGCACACCAGCTGTAGAATTTCCCTGCGAGACTAGACGACTGCTGATGGCAAAAGTGAAAGTCTGCTGTCTGGCACCAGGTGGGATTTTACATCTTGGATTCTCAAGTCCTGCCTGCTTTGCTGGTGACCTTTCCCAATGACTGGCTAATGCCAGAGAGAGCTGGCCCCTCCCCTATTGGGGCTTTTTCCCAAGGGGGCCAGGGCCCAGAGGCAGCACCCAGTAAGGGAGAAGCAGCAGGGGACCAGAGTTAGGTGACATTTCAGTGGGGGGGAGACAGGCCCTGCTGGGCAAGGACAAATAGAAAAAACGTTATTAATCCAATGCAATAGAAACACAATGAATGCATGACAACAAACTATGATTACTGTTGCGATGATAATTTGTTTGCGGATGGGGGGCTTCTTGTTCCAGGTGATTTTGGCTTGCTATGAGTATTAGAGGAAGGAGTCAGCACGATAGGACTTGGTGGGGGTGGGGTGGGGGGGGGCGGGCAGGGCAGAGATTTGGTCAATGGAGGTTCAAGGGGTTAGGTTAGGTTCCACCTACCTAGAGTGACCTAGAACCACGGTTCTAGATAGTACCTAGAACCGGTCCCTTGGCCTGGACCCCCCCGGTTGGAGGGAAAACCCAGACTGGCTTTCTCCTGGAAACTGGCATGGAGTCGGCAAAGGGGAAAAGAAAACCAAGACTGGATTACTCATGGAGGCTGGATTGGTGTCACCTGGATGGAGGGAAAATCTGGACTGTACTCTGGGCAGTGAGTCCAGTCTGTGTAGAATGCAAGTGCATAATTCAGGACTGATCCAATCCCACTAATGAAGGTTTTCCATCCAATTTGGTGAGAATGGGCCTCAAGTTGTGATTTGCATCCACAGCTCCCCAGTGTGGACTTTTCCTGTGTAACGTTGGCATCAGGGGCAGAGAAATGCTCTTGGAAATGCAATTCAAAGGCAGCATCTGAGACAATGGCCTTTCAATCTGGGATTCAAATTTCTCTGAAATAGCTTCAGTGTAGCTATTCCAGAATAACTGAAATCAAATGGAGACCAGCAGATCAACATGGTATTGATTTCTTCTGGGGAGGATGTTCTACACTAATGATCCCTTTTCCTCATTTACTGAAGCTATCTGTGTTATCCCTACCTCTTGCTGAACCTGCACCCAAACTTTGCATTATGTGCCACGTGTGGATTAATTGAAGATAATTTCAGGGAATAAAGAATTCTTCTGAAGCACATCTCCCCCTTTGATTTCCTCTGAAAACAGACAACGAACAGAAACATACTGAATCTGCATGTGGTCTATGTATTATTTCTAAATCATTGATTCTCAAGTGATGCTTTCTGTTTTGTTTCCAGATTGAAAATGGAGTTGCTGAGATAAGTTTTAACAGTAAGAAAGCAGCAAGTTCTCTAGGGTTGGACAGTCTGGAAGCACTGGACAGGTCGTATTTCTATATTGTGGCATCAGTGTTGGAGTCTATGGGTAAGTTGCTCTTGAACTGAATTTTTTCTTGACGCTTCTGCAAATGTGAATAGAAGTAGAAAAGAAAATTATGACCACACTGAAATGCAGCATCACATCAACAAGTTCAGCTGACAGTGTGAAGTGTTTTTATATCCACTAAGCTTTATTGCACTGAAGTTTGCACTCCTGAGCTGTGAGTTTAGTTTCAAAGGTCTACTATTGCTGAAGAACAGACCCAATATACATTCTGCTATTTTTCCTGCCCTAAACCAGCATTTTAGTTGCTCTGCCACAGTTCCATAAGGGAATATGCTAATGTAATATTAAAATGAAATAATGATGTAATGCGTTTATCTGACATTAAAATCTAGGACTGCAGCTCTAACTCCTGATTGCCTTTTTGTAAGAGTGATTTAGTGCTCAAACTAAGTTCAGTAATCAGAATGAAAAAACAAAGAAAAACTCACAAGACAAGAGGGAAAAGAAGAGAGGCTGCAGTAGGAGACCATTTCCTCTCTGGAAAAACTAAAGACCTGTTCCTTTTGCTAGTATCCCAAATGATCCTACATTCCTAAAAACAGTAAATTCCAGTATCATCTGTCTTGAGACGTGGAAGACCAGGAAATGACATGTCTTAAATATCCACAGGGAACTGAATAGTTTTCCTGGGATGCAGAGTGCTGTGTCCAGCTCTGGGGCCTCCAACGTGAGAAGGATATGAACCTGCTGAAGTGACTCCAGAGGAGAGTCACAAAGAAGAGAAATAAGAGCTACAGAACCTCTCCTATGAAGGCAAGCTGGGAGGGCTGGTGTTCTTCAGCCTGGAAAAAAGGCTTTGGCAACACTTAGGGCATCCTTCCTGTGCAGAAAGCGGGTTATAAGAAGGCTGGAAAAAATATATATGCAAGACCTTGGAATGATAGGACACAGGGGAATGGCCTTAAATGGAAAGAGGGCAGGTTTCTATTACAGAACAGGTACAAATGCTGTACTGTGAGGATGGCAAGGCAGTGAGAGGGGTTTTCCAGAGAAGTTGTGGATGCCCTGTCCCTCGTAGTGTTCATTGTCAGGTTAGATGAGGCTTTGAGCAACCTGGTCTAGTGGCAGGTGCCCCAACCACAAAAGGGAAGGGCTTGATGACCCTCAAAATGCATGAGTAAAGTGCATTCAATGCCATGTTCTCTAGCCCAGGTACTGATAAGGCTGTTCTTGAAGTGGGTTCCATTGTCTGACTCGATTCTCTCTGGGGTGCCTTGTCTCCAGAGGATTTGCTTTTCAAGGCCCACCATGGTGTTCCGGGCAGTAGCGTGAGGCGCAGGGTCGGTCTCTAACCATCCAGTGGTGGCTTCCACCATGGTCAGCACATAGCGCTGGCCTTGGCAGGTTTGGGGAAGGGTGATGTAGTCAATCTGCCAGGCTTCCCCGTACTTACACTTGGACCATCGCCCGCCATACCATAGCGGCTTCGCCCAGTGTGCTTGCTTGATGGCACGTCTCAGAGTCATGGATAACCTGAGAAATACTGTCCATGATTAGATCCAGCCCTCGGTCTCGTGCCCACTTATAGGTGGCATCCCTGCCCTGATGACCTGAGGCATCATGGGCCCATTGAGCTAGGAGCAACTCTCCCTTGTGTTGCCAATCTAAGTCTATCTTTGACACCTCTATCTTTGCAGCCTGGCCTACCTGTTTGTTGTTCTGGTGCTCCTTGTTAGCCCGACTCTTAGGGACATGGACATCTACATGGTGGACTTTCACAGGTAGCTTCTCTACCTGACTGGCAGTGCCCTACCATTCATTGGCAGCCCAGACTGGTTTCCCCCTATGCTTCCAGTTGGCCTTTTTCCACCTTTCCAGCAAAGCCCACAGAGAACTGTCGAATGCCAATCAGTGTATCCGTGACTCCGCATAGAGGTATAGCTTTGGTCACTTCTCTCTTTCAGCAATGTCTGGGGCTAGTTGAACAGCTTTGGGTTCAGTTAGTTGACTCGATCCACCCTCTCTTTCAGTGGCTTGTGCAACTTGCAGTGTGGGGCTTTATACGGCTGCTTTTTACTTCTGGTTTCTCCTTAGGATGCGGCAGGAACTATTAGTGAAAAGAGCATTGCTTTGGCTGGCAGTTGGTTATATGGTGGAGCTGCTTTAGCACGTGTCACTTGTTCCTGCTTCTCTTCATCCATGAGATGAAAGGTTTGACTTTCTGGCCAGTTGGTAACTACTTCTAAAATCGCAGGGCGATTTGGGTTTCCAATAGGGGTGCGCTGAATGATGAGGGCAATCCATTTGCTCCATGTGGCGTGATGGGTAGAAGGAACCTTTCCTTTCAACATCCACCCCAGCACTGGTAGTCAGGGTGCCAGGAGGAGTTGTGCTTGTGTGCCAATCACCTCTGAGGCGGCTTGAACTCTTTCCTAGGCAGCCGAGATTTCCTTCTCTGTTGGAGTGTAGTTGGCTTTGGACCCTCTGTAACTTTGGCTCTGGAATCCCCAGGCACCTTCTGCCAAAGGCTCTAGGATGGGCCATTGTTTCCAGCTGTAGAGTAGAGCATGTTGTTTGCCTCTGGTCTTATCCTGACTGGGTCAAAGGCTACCACACGAGCGATCTCCTGCTTGATCTGGGCAAAGGCTTGTTGCTGTTCAGGGCCCCAGTGGAAATCGTTCTTCTTGCAGGTAGAGAGGGCTCACAATCTGGCTGTACTCAGGGATGTGCATTCTCCAAAAACCTATGGCGCCTAGGAACGCTTGTGTTTCCTTCTTGCTGGTCTGTGGAGATGTTGCAGTGGTCTTATTGATGACCTTGGTGGGTATCTGACGCCCTCAGTCTTGCCACTTTACTTTCAGGAACTGGATCTCTTGGGCAGGTCCCTGGACTTTGCTCTTCTTGATGGGAAAACCAGCTTCCAGGAGAATGTGGATGATCTTCTCTTCTTTCTCAAACGCTTGTTTGTTGCTGTGTTCCCCGACACAAGGATGTCATTGATGTGCTGTAGATGTTCCGGAGCCTCACCCTTTCCCAGTGCAGCTTGGATCTGTCTAGGGCAGATGGTGGGACTGTGTTTCCACCTCTGGGGCAATTGGGTTTAGGTGTACTGCACAACCCTCCATCCTCCAGGGGAGCATTTTCTGATTATGAGCCAATGGGGCCCACCAGTGACATGACACATTCTATCATCCCATTGTGAGATGCTCCAGCCAGTGCGGGAGGAGCCAACTGTTCCTAGCTAGATCAAAACTGGGACTGAAGAACAGAAGGTATCCAGTTTTTCCACTGGATTCCCAGAGGAAGAGCAGACCCATCTTGTCACCACTGGACTTTCTACAGGACCATCTCTACTCCCCACAACCACACCTGTTACTCCAAGAGGAGTTATTTGGACTGCTTCCAACACCCTCACCATCAGGGTGCCAGGTCATATCCCTGACTCTGTCAGGGTTTTCTAGGGTTTTTGGTTCCTACCTTGCTTGCCTTTTTTGTACTACTATATTTGTATTTCCCTTTTTTTTTTTTTTTTAAATTAAAAAAACAAACAAAAAACAAACACCACCTTTGCTAGTAAAGAACCGTTACTCCTATTCCCAAATGTTTGCCTGATAGCCTCTAATTGCAAAGTCGTAATAATTTAGAGGGAAGGGGGCTTACATTCTCTTCGATTCCAAGGGAGGTTCTAGCTCTCCTTAGCAGACAAGTGTCTTTCAGAACCAAGACACTGAATAACTCTGTCCTTTGTGGGGGAGTTATGACAACCTATTAAAACAAACAAAAAAACCCCTGAAGCTGATGTTTGTATTTTCACTTTATTCTTTTTTTATGTGAAAAAAGGATCTGGTTTCCTGACAGATGTGGATATCTGCTTTGGGGGCCAGGACAGCTGCATGTCAGGGATGTGATGGGTAATGGGCACCACTGGTTGATGCTGTGTTCTTGCCTACTTCGACTGGTCAATGCTGCTGCTGCTGGGGTTTGAATATTGCCACAGAGCTTCTGTGGACACGCAACAGTCCTTGCCCTTGCAGGTGGATCTGTGCCTCCCTTGGAGTATCTGATTTGCCCTGGATTGGTGGAGAGAGAAGATGCCAGGGAAGCCACAAAGCCTTCACTTGCTCCTTTTTTTTGCCAAGTACCCTGGAGTGAGTGCAGTAACCCTGAGAATGGAGAAGGTCTTGGGATGAGGCAAAGAGACCTGGGGAAACCATTTTGCAGAATGACCTTTGTGTGGAAAGGTTTGTCTAATACTTGAGGGTTTTGTTCATATTGCTTTTTTGAATGAGTATTTGAGTTCTGGGGCACTGCATTCAAAGGCAAGCAGATCTTTTCTAGTGCACAATGTCCTTCTTCTAATTATTTTCTCTTTGATTTTGTAGGGCAAAATTGGGTTTTGGTTTCATCCTCTGTACATAAGGGCACAGGAAGTGCACTGACTCTTCCACACCAAGAGTTCCACGTGCACACTGGTTAATTGGAGTAGGTGATTTAGGCTCTGCCCAAAGGAGATTCCCAATGGAGTTTTAAAGAGAGGCACTGTTGGATTCCCCAGAGCCGGTTGAGTTAATTTTTGTGTTGTGTACTAAACAGTTGAACAGTTTTTTTTCTTTTTCTTCCATAATGCTGCTCTGCAACCCACCTGTGTGCTTGGTACATGCTACGTTTTTTCCATCTCTTGTCACATCAGAACACCCTGGCATCCTCAGGTCCCAAGGGACTTTGAGAAAAAGGATTGCCAGTGAGACAAGCAAGGTAATGTATTTGTTATGGATTTGCTTGGAAAATTCTGCAAGAAAATAACTTCCACCTGTGTTTGGGATTTTGGTTGTTTTTGGTTTTCTTTTTGCGGGGGGAGTTTGTGTTTTTTGCTTGTTTGTTTATTTTTGTTTGGGTGGTGTTTTGTTCTCTTTTCTTTGTGGGTTTTTTGTTTTGGTTTGGTTTTTGGTGGGGTTTTTTTGTTTGTTTGGGTTTTTTTTGTTTTTTGGTTTTTTTTTTTGGTTGGTTTTGGTTTTGTGTGAATTTTGTTTTGTTTTTCACAAAACCAAACTGAAGCAAGCCATCTCTGGGAAACCCAACAGCAGAGTCACTGAAACTCCAGTGGGAGTCTCTTCCTGGCTGAGCTGAAATGCCCTGTGTCCCTGAGAAAAAGTGTCACTTAGCATGGGGTACAACTGACTTGAGGCCTTTGTTCCACATCTGCACTGCTCCTCTAGGGATGTGCACTATGGCTGAGGAGGGACGGGTATGGAAGAAGGAGGAAAACAGCCCAGCCTTTCACAAGCTTTTCAGTCTGCACTGGGGCTGGAGGTGCTTCCCTCCTCTATTTTGCATGGATTTTATCCACTCCCTTCCTCTCCCCCAGGTCCAAGTTCCCAGCACATGGGGCCTGTTTGGCTCCCTCTGGCCTCAGCCCTGTGGCACAAGAGCAGTCTCCCTCTGTGAGCACAAGAACACGTCCTGCGCTTTCTGCACAGGAAGGATGCTCCAAGTGTTGCTAAAGCCTTTTTTCCAGTCCTGGCTGGGGCCTCTTAGGGGTCAGCATTATCAGCAGGAAGTGTGGCCAGAGGGGCTCAGGCAGAACTTGGG
>JANEHK010001412.1:0-13028 GCA_025960845.1 Tachycineta bicolor | reverse complement strand
AGCATAACAAAAAATCCTGTGCTTGTGTTATTAGTGCTCTGGGTAACTTTTGGTCTAAGCAAATGCAAGCTAGAGTGTTTACTTCTGATGAAGAACCTACAAGAAGGACATGAGGAAGAAATAGATTAGACAATAAATCCGTAATTTTGTCCACCTAGATTTTTCAAATCCTCTTGTCTCGATGAGAGCCTAGAGTGCTTGTCATCCCAGTGAGTACCCTCACAGGAGTGAGTAATCTGTCTGGGAACCTGATAACTCACCAGACTGGGGAGGAAAGGAATGATGGCTTCCCGGTTGTATAGTCCAGAAAAGCAATTATTCTGTCTTCTAAATACAGCTATTGAAGCACGTTCTTTGGGTTTCGTTCTGATAGGGACAGCCATCGGCTGTCTGGGATGCAGCATAGCTGCAACCGAAATGGTTCCACCTTGTGGATTTAGCTGATACCACAGCCGAGTAATTTGTTCTCTAGCGTCTCTTTCAGTCTTTCAGCAGGTGTTGCTCTTTTTTTTTTTTTTTTTTTTTTTTTTTTTTTTTTTCTTTCTTTTTTTTTTTTTTCCCTGCTTGTTTTGGTTTTTTTATGTGGATATTTGTTTTCTTATTCTCTATGTTATTTTTCTTTGTTATTGCTACTATTGATTAATAGGAGTAAATTAACTTGTATTGAAAGCAGCTGTGGTGCTTTGACCTTGACGGGACAACAGGCCAAAGCTACACTGCCACTCCCTACCTCAGCTGGCCAAGGAAGAGAAAATACAACAAAAAGCTTATGGGCTCAGATAAGGGGCCAGGGAGAGATTCCTCATCCCTTACAGTCACAGCCAAAACAGACGTGGGGAAATTAACTGATTTATTACCAGTTAGAGTCAGAGTGCGATAATGGGAAGTAAAACAAAAGGGGAGCACCTCCTCACCCTCCTGCACTGACCTAGGTGTCTGTAGAGCTGTTCACGTCACATGTTCTCACCCTGCTCTTCTCTGGCTGCAATAATTTCTTGAATGCGTTATTCCAGAGGCTTTACTAGCATCACTGATTGGCCTAGCATTGGCCAGCACATCTGTCTCAGAGCTGGCTGGTGATGGCTCTGCTGGACATGTAGGAAGCCTTTGGCAGCTCTTTAGAGAAGCCACCTCTGTAGACCCCCTGCCACCGGAACATTGCCACTCAAACCAAATATAATAATTCAGAGGTCCCTGCTGTCATAGGTCTCCCTCTGCCTGATATTTAATAACTCTTAGTAAATTTACTGGAGCAGAAGCTATAGCTCTGTTTACTCAGTGTACTTAACCAGACATATTGACATAGTCCCATCAATCCTTTAATTCCCCAGCATCAGGAATAATTTTCTACCCCTTCCCTGAGTGAAATAAGGTGGCACTGCATCTGTTCAGGCAGTTTGTCAATGTCAGTTGGTGTGAGGATTTTCCTTCCCCTCTGACAGCAAACTCCAACATAGGCACTAGAACAACCTCTGCCTCCGACAGAGTAAACAAAGCAAAAATGTGTGTTCCCAAACAGCCTGGGGCCACACAGGAGAGGCTCACACTGTGGTTCTACAGAGGACATTAAAGGCATTTGGAGCAAGAAGGGAGCTGGAATTTTCATACTTTAAGCAATATTTAAGGTCTAGAAATGTTCCATGCTCCTCACACATGAGGACAGAGAGCCATCTTGAGCATGTCACTATTAATTATGATTTACCTATTCTGACAGAATAGATTATTTTTCCACTTCTCCCCTGTAAATGAAGAGCACAGACCTTTTAAAAACCATGCAACTACTGACTCCGGTTACTTATTAAAAAAAACCCCCAAACTCTCGAACAACTGCATTTCAGCACTCGTTTCTTCACATTTGTGAATAGCTCCTGTCACCATTTTGGTATGTCAGAATGAGTCTATCACGAGCCCAGCAGCCCATTGAAATTCCTCTCTTTCTTTGTCAGGCCGGTAATCCTGGAGACCCCGGCTCCCGCGGGCCCGAGGGAAGTCGGGGGCTGCCGGGCATGGAGGGGCCACGAGGCTCACCTGGACCACGAGGCTTGCCCGGTGAGCAGGGTGCCCCAGGCCTGCCTGGCAGCGAAGGCCCAGCTGTAAGTACTGATGTCATGTAACTGGTGTCTTGAACCTCTATCCCTCGCTCACACCACTCCTTGTTTTACGTGTACACATGGCAATCTGAAGTGCCACAGCAGTGTGCCTCTCATCAGACACAGGTGTACACAGAGCAATCTGGGGCTGTGCACAGCTACATCCTTGGGGTCCCAGCTTTCAGTTCAGCTCTGTTTTCTTATCCCCACCCCACTACAGGCAGTGTGCATGAAACCAAACCGTATTTGATACAAAGGAGCATCATTCAGATTTTACCTTCTAGTTAAATAGACATCAGCTGGAATAGTTGCACTTGCAGCCACCTTTTAGTGACTCATGGATTGTTTTTGGTTGGGGTACGGTTAAACTTCTTCATGGTGGTTTGTGCAGAGTTATGTTTTGGATTTGTGCTGAAAATATTCTTTATAGCACGTTGATGGGAGCAGGAGAAGGGGTAATGGTTTCAAAGTGAAAGAGCATAGTTTTAGATATTAGGAGGAAATTCTTCACTGCAAGAATGGAGAGGTACTAATAGGTCACCCAAAGAGGTTGTGGATGCTCCATCCCTGGAAGGGTTCAAGGCCAGGTTAAAAGGGGTCCTGAGAATGGGGGTTGGAACTAGATAGTTTCAAATGTCCCTCTCAACCCCAGCCATTCTGTGATGTTTCAGTTACTCATGAGCACTGCATAGAATCAAAGCCTCTCCTGCTCCTTACACTGCACCATCACTGAGGAGGTTGGAGGTACACAAAAAATTAGGAGGGGGCACAGCTAGGAGAGCTGACCATAGTTGACCAAAGGGATATCCCATACCATCTGGCATCATGCTCAGCCACGTAACCAGGGAAAACTTGTGGGAGGGGTGAGCAACTGCTTTCATTTGTATCACTTGCATGATCATTATCCTTTTTGTATTTTATTTTCTTCGTCTTCTTCCTCTTCCCCATTTTTCCTGCCCTTCCTCTACTACTTCTTACTTTCCATTTATAAAACTATTTTTTCCCCTTGTTCCATGGGTGTGGGCTGTGGGTGTGAGCAGCTGTGTGGTGTTTTGCCAGCTGGGGTTAAACTGTGACAACTGTTTATTGACAGCATTTCTTTGCATCAGGCACACTCATAAAATGTTAGTGTGGCATCAACTATTGATTAAAACTCTCTTTTTTTTTTTAATCTTAGGGAAAAGAACCAAGTGATCAGCACATTAAGCAGGTTTGCATGAGAGTCATGCAAGGTAAATAGGCTAAAAAGTATTTGATGTTTCTTGTGCATTTAAATTGGTATCACCTATTTCTGTGGAGGCAACCAAGATTTTACCTGTGCTTACACAGAACAAGTTGCATGGCCTCAGTAGGGGACCTGGTGGAAAATCTTTCCACATGCAAATGTGGACAGTATGAGGAAGCCCCTAATTTATAGATATTTTGTAACCTCATTGAGCTGCCTGTTGATTCCACAGCACTGCTGTTGTAGCAGGCCATAGACCAGAGTAGTAGTGTGAAACGCATACATTTTGTATTCAAATCACTTGCTGTGTTTACGTACATAAAAGTACAAGCTTTGCTGAGAGCTTTTTAGCTTTTTTTTATTCACTGTTAGATTTCAGCAAACAAACTGCAAATTAGGTGAAAAGAAGAGGAATGCAGAGAAGTTTCTGGAGATAACATACCTTAAAATTAAAGCAATACAGAGATACTCTAAATTAACACACAGAGCAGCTTTTCTAATATGGTTGGTTGAATGAATTTACTGAGTTGAGAAATTTATGCTACCCTGTAAACACAAGAAATTTTTCTCTACTTGCTATTGAAGATGTCTTTTGGGTTATTATGCCTTTGTAATGTTAAGAGTTTACAGAATGAAAATGCTGCTCGTGTTTTAAAAATTTTCAGTAGTTGTCACTGTACTTGATACTGCTTAACAGGGTATTAAAAAAAGAAAAAAAATTAAACCATATTAGCATAAATATCTTATTCTATAATAAGATAATACCTTCCATGTAATCAACTTTGTAAATAGCAATGTAATAAAGGAAGGTGCTGTAGTGCAGTCTGTATTTTGCTGTAGCCATGAACATACATTCTTCAGTGATCATGGGAGCCTCTTCATTCATGTTCACTTACTCCATAACTCTTTGCAGAACAATTAGCTCAGCTGGCAGCCAGCCTTAAGAGGCCAGAATTTGGTGCTCCAGGTCTTCCTGGCCGGCCAGGGCCACCAGGTGCTCCAGGACCTGCTGGTGAAAATGGTTTCCCAGGACAGCTTGGTCCCCGTGGCCTGCCTGGCCTTAAGGGTCCCCCTGGTGAGATTGGTCGTAAAGGTCCTAAAGGTAAGAAATTCTCCAACCAGCTCTCACTTGGTGATTGCTTCAGTCTTGTTTTTTTGGGGTTTGTTTGTTTTAGTCTTGTTGTTGTTGTGGATGTACACTGTACACATGTGAAGTCCAAAAAGGATCTTGAGTTAGGAGCTGTTTGCTGTAACTGTTGTGTCAGTTACCACAGTGATTACAGGGGTCATTGGCCTGGCTTTAGCAAGACTTGTTTAGAAATCTGCTTTTTAGCACATAAAAAACACAAAACCTCAAAAGTCCACAAGAGTGAGAATCAATATAAGGACTCTGACTCAGCTGCTTCCTTCTAGTTCAAGGCAGATGCTTGTCCTTTCTCACATGGTAGAAGTCATTTGATGACAAACACCACGTGTGATTACAGCAGTTGTTCTCTTTCCTCCGTTCAGCCTGGCTGTTGTCCTCACTTCTGCAAGATTCATGGTCCCAAGGGCTGATGTAAGCAGTCAGATCTCTAAAAATCTAAAATCTAGTCTACTATTCTAAGCACACCCGGTTTATCACATTACAAGGGACTGATAATAATCTACTTTTTTATTTGCGTATCATACTTGAGCCATTTGACATAATTTCACCAGGTGCCAGAGTCTATTGATTCTTTGGAAAGGACAAATCCATAATAAAATTGACTTACATTTTCCATAAAATCTTTGATCAAAGCTAATCTCTTCTGTTCATGACTGAGAGCTTCTATTCTCCTCCGCAGGATTACAGCATAGAATTTTCTGCAAAGTCTTATGACTACCATGTATTAGTTTTTATTCAGCAGTGGTTTTGATTTGTTTTCCAAAAAAGAAGGTCTTATTTAAAAACTGTCTTTTTGCACAATGCTGGTCTGTTGCTGGAGTAGGGTGTTTACTTTTAATTCAAGCCTTATTTGAAAGTGAAATTTGGAAAACCTTTGAGAGAAGGAATAGAATACAAACAAAGCAAAACTTAACAGCATCATTGCTGGAGCTTTGTTGCTGTTTTAATTCAATGTAATGTCATCTGCAGAAGAAACAAAACCCAGAAATACAAAGGTGATGCATGGGATATGCAAAATTTGATTCAACACACAGCAGGCTACATTGTGTTAATAAAAAAAAAAAACAAAAAAACCCCACCAGCATTAACACCCCACCAAAACAAGCAAAATGCTTACCATAACTAATAAAAAGCTATCAAATTCCGAGTTACCTGAGAGTAAACCTTGCAATACCATTACAGATACAAGGGAAATGGTGCATGCTGTCACGTGCAAGAGCTATAATTATGGTACATGGCAGCCAATCTGAAAACTCTCAGCGCTTCACTATGAGTTCCTGTATTTACCAGGGTTCCACAGAGGTCACAGGGATCTCCCTGATTTTCACCATCCATTTGGAGAGTTGTCTGAGACTGGAGTGAGGTTAAAAGTGTAGTTGGACATGTGATAAAAGGGAACAGGAAAAGATGTTGAGAATAGTTTAAAAAAGGTCGTAATAAATAGGAGAAAGTAACACAGCAAAGGTAACGATGAGGCAGAGCAGAAGATACAATGGTATGATGATTCTAACAGCAGCAATAATGGCAGAGTCAAAAAGAGGTACCTCAAGGAAGGAGATTTAGTTACATTGATGAGCAATCTGGGGTAGTGAAGGACTATTTCTGTTCAGAAACAGAAATAAAAACTGGGAGAAATCTGGGGTAAGCAGGAGTAAACACTGTTCTGCAGTGGAAAAAGCTGGAAAAAGCAGAAGTACATATGGAAGATCTGAACTGGGGCTTGCAGTCGCTGTTTTTACAAAGACAGGCTGGATCTCCATGTTGACTAGTTAGTCTGAAGCATGGAGATCAGATTCCTCCTTTAGTACCCTGAGTGCATCTTTTATTAAAACACGGACTTTTGTACTGACTCCTGTATTTCTTTGCACAGTTTCCTTCTTTTCTGTTGTCCATTTCTAGCCAAGCCAGAAACCCAGCAGTCTATTCTAACTTACCTCACCACAGGACAAGACAGTATAGAAGCATAAAATAAAGTTCATTTAAATATTATTGGGCATAAACTTGTGACTTTTAACTTGCATGGAAAACAAAACAAAACAAAGTAAAAAACAAAACAAACCCAAAAACCCACAAGATAATGTATTCACAACTGGGGATATCCATAGTGTTATGGTATAAGTAACAGTGAACAACACTGAACTTTACAATTCAAGCAACAAAAAAACTTCCTAAGATGATTCAGGTTCGGAGCACGATATGGGCTTGAAGAAATTCTGGGTGTCCACCAAAGAAAAGTCTCCATGGATATTATTATATGAGAAAAAAATTATTTTCTGAAAGTAAAACAATGTGAATATCAACAGAATACTGTCATCTGTGCAGCCACCTTTTTTGTCCTCTGCACTGCCTGTCTTAAGGACCAACACTTGAGAATTCTTACTTCTTAGCTGAGCTTGTATGGTTTTGCAGAAGCCAGTAACCTCCATCTGTATCCCAAATATCCTGAAATCCGGAAATCCTGTGACTTTGGTTTATTCCTGTTTTATAGGCTGTGACATATATTTCACGGGGTACTTAATTTCCAGCTCTAGGTGGTTTCTTTCCCCCTCAACCTGTTTGCTTCTGAGTGTGACTCAAATGGGTGAAAAAAACCCCAATTAAATCTCAAACATCTTACACAGTTATGTGTCAGGACATTATTGAAAAATGCTAAGGATATATACAGCCAGCTGAATTCTCTGCTTATTAACTGTTCACTTCTGAAAGGGAATTTATGGAGAAAAATGATAGTCCAGGCAGACTGTAACTAATCTTTCATGAATTTGCTTTAGGTGAACCAGGAGAAAGAGGAGAAAGAGGATTTCCAGGCAGAGGACTGAAAGGTTTTCCTGGACCAAGAGGTCTTCCAGGTAAATATAAGAGGGTGAGGATAAAGAAGATGTATAGTAAAAATTTACTCAGAACTGATACTTTAAGCTACCTTGAAAAGATAAAAGGAGTCCATTAAGCAATAAACTCTAAAATTACAGTGCTTCATAATTTTTACTTTATAGGTGGTGATTCAGTCAAAAATCAGACTTAAAAACTAAAAAGCTACCTCCTAATTTATCTCAGTGTAGAAATATTAGGAAAAACGTATAGAAAGCTTTAAAAAAGGGAAGCGATTACACACATGAATAAGTCACCTCTTTTAATATATCTTTTATATATATATTATATACACATGTAATTATATATAAAAAATGAACAAAAAAAGGCCAAAACCTCCAGATTATCTCCCTGGCAGACAAAGCAGTCTTCAAAATCTCCAGTCAAAATTTAGGGTCTTATTTTATTTCAGTGGTAATTAGTTGCAGTGTTACATAGTACGGCACCAGGAGATTCCTGCTGATAGATGCAGCACAGCTGGCCTCTAGTGGCCACTGGATGAACATAAACATGTTATTTCCATCAGCATTTCTACAGTACATTTCTGTGTTTATAGAGCAAGATGAACTACTCATATTTGTTCTCTTGTGAAAAAGGAAAAAACAAGTTTAATATTTAATGATCCCAAGGATGTCTGTGTAACTCAGAGGTGTTTTCTGTAGAAATCTATCACTGGAAAAGGCTTCCTGAAATCACTCTTTTTCCTTTCTTCAGGAAGATTTAGAAGTAAAAACGACTTTAGTGCTCAGCAGTAATAATCTTTACATCTATTTCCCCAACCATCTGAATGGAGGGGGGAAAAAAAAAAAAATTGGTATTTCTTTTTCCAGAAAGCTAACGAAATTCTGTGGTAGCAGGTAGCATCTACCCTATGGCTGAGTAGAGTACCCTGCAGAGCTTTGTACAGCAGCAGACCTGCACTAGTACAACTGCAGAGCACTGGGACTGAAATTTCATTGCTGTAGCTCTGTAATCGCAGATTGGGCGTCAGGTAGAGGAAAACTGTCCCTGTAAGTTGTCACTCCTCTTGGGAATACTCTGAGAGCAGTGAAAAGCCACTTTCATACAGCACTGGAGGACAGGATGCTAATTCTGCTAAGCAAGTCGTATGCTGCCAACGTTTAGACCTGCATCCGCTTTTTCAGGCGAACCAGGCAAAGCCAGCTACGGCAGGGAAGGGCGTGACGGTGCCCGAGGTCCCCCCGGGGTGGCCGGGCAGCCGGGGGTGCCGGGTCCCCCTGGCCCTCCCGGCCCTCCCGGGTACTGCGAGCCAGCGTCCTGCAGGGTGCAGGCGGGACACAGAGCAGGGAAGAACGTGAAAGGGCCCTGAGAGCGCCGCCGTGTCGGCATCCACTCGCATCCTGCACGGACAGCTGAGGGCAACGCAACGAACGACAGGGAAATGCACACACGGATAAACCTTTCAGCCGAGGCTTCAGTGAGGTAATAACGCAGTGGTTGTACGTTCTTCCAAAAGGAGTACTTAGCAACGCAAGCTGGAACAATGGTGCTTACAGAAACACACAGGTGATGCCTTCTGCCTTCTCCTTTTGGGGGGAAATAAAAGGTGCTTGTCTATTTTTATTTTTGATTTTGTTTAATAAAGAGTTTCTGTGATTTTTCCTCCTCCCCTACTGAATTCCTATGTAAGATGTACAGTGAAATTAACATCTTCAGTCATCAAATAAAAAGGATAGTTTTATTTACTGCAGCTGTAGATATTCTTTCATACTTATAAAATAAATTCTAGCACATACCCTTCATGCACAGTCACTTCACTGTACATGTGCCTTGCACAGAATACGCTAAACCTCCTTCGGCTCTTCAATTCAGTCACAGAAACCGACGTGGGAGGCTCTTACAAAAACCTGCCACCCCTGGCACTGTTTACACTGCCAATACCTGTAAAGGTACAATCACGGGTTGCCATGAATAACCCCTGAGGAATAAACTCTTCATTTTTTACTCCAGTTCGTGTTGCACTTGTAATTCCAGATGAACGCCATTGCAGCTTGCCTTGTTATAGGCGACATTAAAATAAAAGGCCAGTAGCCACTGTCAACAGAATTTTAAGTCCTAGAAGTATGTATGTTAGCCATAAATGATTAAAAATCCACAGATTAATAAATATATATTTTTTAATGTATGGTTGCATTCAGTATTGATAGCCAGAGCAGCCAGAAGGAGCCATTAGATGGCCTAAGCTGACTTTTTTAGATTCTCTGTTTTTAGCAGAAAATATGCAATGTGGGAATTCTGTTCCTCTCTGTATAAATTGAACTATTTGTGGTTTGACTTTACCTCTCTGAAGTTTATTCTCTCCAAGACCACCTTATGACGTTTCCTTTTGTTTCATTATCAGACATCCAAATTTTCCAATACAAGCTTTGGCGCACTTGTGTTAAGCACAGATTTTGCTCCTAGCCCTTAACTGTCTGATCATTTTCCGAACCCTTGGTTTGATGTCATGTAACAACAGAGAGAAATAACAAGATCCATGGAGCTCTGCATTTTGCATGTAACATGTAAGAAACACTTAAGGGAAAAATACTGGTTAAGGGAAAAATGCATGCTCTAAAAGGAATTATTGCAGAAAATACCAAACCATATCTTATTTCCTACATGAAAACTACAAGAAGTCAGTAAAATCAGCAAGTGTAAATAATTTCCTTCTTGAGGAACAAATCCAGAAGATTCCACACAAGGTGAGTGGCTTGGGAACGCATCAAGCGGTTTTCAACAGTTTTTGAATTCGGTCAGTTTTTACTGACTTGGGGCAGAGTCCTTAAAAGTACTCCTTAGGCAGAACAAATAAAACACTAGTAAAAAACCCTGTTGTTTCACCAGCAAACTTTTATTCTGACTATAAAGTGTGTAAAACTGTTGAAAAGAAAAAATCTCACCTGATAACAGAATGAAAATACTGTTTTCTGTATGTAATGCATAAACTTATGAATCAAAAGAAGCCCCCCCCCCCCCCCTCCCCCCAATTGAAATACAATTGTGAAGTGCTTTAGAAAATATAGTCTGAAAAATGCATAAAATTCCACAATGGAAGGAAACTCACGTAGGAGCAAAAATATTCATATGCAAAACCCAAAGAAGAATTATTACAATCAAACAAATTCAACACTGAGAGTCAATTCAATGCAGAATCTTTTTAAGTGGACATCTTAAGACTGTGATAAATTTTCTGCCTTCAAGCTGACTCACAAGTTTTAACTTAAAGAAATGAAGAAAAAATCCTCAGGCCTATTGTAAGTCCTTATGGGATGCATCGATTAATCTAATTCTCAATTCTAAATCTTACACTAGAATGGAAAAGAGACAAATGGTTGACTGTGCACCACAGCATACCAGAGATGTGATTTTTAGTAACAGCACATTCAAGTAAAATAGACATTTGGAAGATAAAGACAGGATTATGAATTTAAAATAAAGATGTATCTACTATGGTGATACAGGAAAAAGAATTAAAAATAAATTTAGAAGACACAGTGCAAAGAGGCTGAGAGGTTTCACAAGCCACTGTCAGTGTGCCACTAATTTTAACCAGATACTTCTGAAATCTCAGTGAAATCCCAAATAAATCTCATCTCCTTCAGGTTCAGCATCATAAAATTGAGATTTATTGTACAGAAGACTAGTGAAAATCTTTTACCCATCATGAGCTCTGTCACCAGTTCTAGTTCTGGAGGTTTAATTGTAGTGTGATATATACGTATTTTAGCTACTCAGTTACTTCAGTATAGGCAGGAATCCAGAGAAAATCGTAATGATAACCAGTTTATAGACTATTTTAAGCTGGACAAGAACTTTATTATAATTGAGTCTGACTGTTAACCTGGCACTGCCAACAAATTTGGTGGCCTTCTGACAGGGTTATAGTGCTGATGGAGGAAGGAAGAGGGAATGACATAATCTCTCTGGACAAGGAATTTGACACTGTCCTGAACAACATCTTTGTCTGTAAACTGGAGAGACATCCATTTGACAGACAGACCTGGGTGGATACCCTAAAAGAGTTGGGGTCCCTGGCTCAATGTCCAAGCGGAGGACAGTTCCTCAGGGGTCCATGTTGGGACTGGCACTGTTTAATGTCTGTGCTGATGCCATGGACCATGGGATTGAGTGCACCCCCAGCAAGTTTGTCAAAGACAACAAGCTGTGTCAACAGTTAGCCAACAGCAGTCAACACACTGGGGGGAAGGGATGCCATCCAGAGGGACATGGACAGGCTGGAGAAGCGGGTCTATGGGAACCTCATGAGGTTCAGCAAGGCCAAGGTCCTACACATGGGTTGAGGCATTCCTCAGCATCCATCAATCCAGCCTGTCCAGATTCCCTACTTTACAGAGCTTTCCTATCCTCCAGCAGATGAACACTGTCACTCAGCTTGGTGTTGCCTGTAATTGACTGAGGGAGCCCTCAATCCCTGCATCCAGGGTCACTGATAAAGACACTGAACAGGACCAACCCCAGTTCTGACCGGAGGCCAGCTGGATTAAAACCATTCACCATCACTCTGTTAGCAAGTATTCATAACACTGCTGCCAATTACTGAGCTAAGAGATGGGTGTATTATACATCTATAGATTATATATACATAAAGTTAATATATGAGTTTATATTTAAGTTTTCTGCCTCAAACATCACTGGTTTCAAGCAACTTAGTATGAACTGCTACCAAAAAATCTTGAATGTTTCACAAAGGTCTCTGCAGCCAAAGGAGCTCTAGAGCAGTATTTGGAGCTCCTAAATGATGTATGAAACCAAGGCTAAGGAGGATTACACTACATTTTGTGTCCTTGAATACCTTAGTCATGATCTGGGCTCTCCCAGAGCCAAGCACAGATCTACAAAAAAAAAATAGTTTTCCTTCAAATATGAAAAGTGTCAACAGGTGGTATTTTGAAGGTTACTTGAAGGACAGAAGGAACAATAAATCAAGATTTCCAAGAAACACGGTTTCAGAGACAACAGTCTTAGTTCATCCTGGCAGAACACAGCAGTTGTGCTCCACATACAAATGCTGCATTTTTGGAAATGTTGTTAAATTGCTTAAATAATTGGGTGAAATGTGTTTGCTTGACCTGCTCATCACTGTATTATTTTTTGGCCATGTAACCTCTGCTTCCTTTATATATAAAAAATGCAGTTGCTGCATCTCCTCTGCTCATGGGTCACAGGTAGAGAAGAAATATAGATATTTTGTAGGGCAAGTTACTCCTGTGAGATTTGTTACAGCTTCAGTTTTATACCCTCCTTTCAATTTTTTGTTATTCCTGTTCTGTTTTGCTTGCTGCCTGTGCATTCAAAAGGATGAGTAAACCTAGCAGCTTCAGGCAATGAACAAAACAAACTTTCTGAAGTCACTATGAAATCAGAAGAAAGAAAATCAAATTAGTGGTGAAATTTAGATTACCTAGAGTCCTTTAAAATACCATTGGCATTTTTCCTCCTGGGGGAGCTAGGTAGCAAGAGAAAAATGAAAATTCCTAAAGGTCCCTAAAGTTCAGTGAATCAGTTTCTTGAACAAAATTGATTATGTCCTACTTAGGCAGGAAGCTTATCTGCATTAAGGGAATGTATTAATTTCCATAAATAATATACATATTAAAACCAAGGTTTTGCATTTAGGGTTTGGTTTGGGTTGTTTTTTTTTTTTTTTTTTTTTTTTTTTTTTTTTTTTTTTTTT
>JANEHK010001410.1:0-13033 GCA_025960845.1 Tachycineta bicolor | reverse complement strand
TGTCATCAGATAAGCTATATTGAGGCAGAAAACCCATCTCACTCGAGACCCAGAAGCCTCCCCAAGGGATTGTTCTTGGTTTGTGGGGATCGGGCATGGGCAGGAATTCCGTCTCGGCTTTTAGGAGGGCCATGTACCATAGGGCGGTTGTCCGTATTGACACCCAACCAAACTTTAATTGGTGAATGGACTCACAAAAACAAATCGGCAAACAAAATTCAAAAGAGAAATGCTGACCAATTGGATCCAAATTGTAATTCAGAAATTTTTCATTGGGCCAAGTCAAAAAGAGTCGCTGTGTCCCTGTTCCTTCCGTGGGTTGCAGCAGCCAAAGCTCTAGGTGAATTGGGCCATCTAGAGTGCTGGGTAGTCAAACAGGCAAATTTAACGTCCACTGCCATCAGCTCTCTCCTAGAAGATGAGGAAATTACCAGACAGGCCACTCTCCAGAACCGTGCTGCTATAGATTATCTCTTGTTACTTCATGGACATGAATGCCAGGAATTTGAAGGACTGTGTTGCCTAAACCTGACCTCAAAGGCTCCAAACATCCATGCTGCCCTTCGAAGCATGAACAACTTGATCGGACAAGTGAAGCAAGAATCTGAGGATTGGATCAAAGAACTTTTCAAGAGCTGGGGACTTACAGGGTGGTGGACTTCTATAGTTAAAACAATTTTGTTATTTCTTGTTATTCTTTTCCTTGTAACAATAGCGTTCGGGATCCTACGCTGTTTGATTTTCAAGGCTATCAATTATCTCATTCCTTCTATCTCAGAAGTCAACCACATAGAGTTGGCAAACCTAAAGCATGTTGACTCCCCCACCAATTGTAATTGGTGAGAAAACCCGCATTCCGTGTAACCTAATGTTCTCCTTCTAATGTTCTTAAACAAAAAAGGGGGAGATGTTGTGTTCCTGTGAGGAATGGTTTTCCCCTCAGAATCCCCCTGAAACCTGTGCTATGTAGTTCAACCCTTTTTCCCTATCATACCTACTCCTGACCCTATTGGCTCAGGGCCAATATCTTTCCTTGGCCCAAAACTAGATATACCCCTGTTTCTTCCTGGTTCACTCTCTCTCTCCTCGGCCTCCTGGAACATCACATCGAGAATAAAGCTTGGACGGAAGCTGGGGGTGAGAGCCACTGTTTTGAAATCTCTATTCTGTCTCTCTGAAATATATTTCCCTAAAACCCCTGAATAACTGAGCTAGCGAGAGCCGGGGGGTGGCTAGAGGGAAGTATAGTTTCAGGAAAGAAATGCAGAAATTTTGGAAATGGAGGGATCACACCCAAGAGGACTGAGATGAAATGAGGGCCAGTGAAAAAGACCATAACTTCCTCAAATTACTCCAAATCCAATCCTTAAATGCGGGAAGAAATGTAAATTCTGAGACAGCAGAGCAATCTGTGGAATCAAAATGTAAATAAAAAAGTCTAAATCTTTCAAAACCATGTGAAAACAATGATAGTAAATGTGATGACAAGAATTTCTGAGAAAATAGAGCAAAGCTTTCCAGTTTAATTATTATTGAAATCGCAAAATACATTCTCTTCCCTGTAAAGAAGGCTTTTCTTTTCAGGAAAGGAAATGAAATCTTGAACTCAGAAAACCAAGTCTAACAAGTGCTGTGGAAAGGAGATATGATCAAAAAGAGTGGAATGGAAAGAAATGCAGAAATTTTGGAAATGGACGGATCGCACCCAAGAGGGCTGAGATGAAATGAGGGCCAGTGAAAAAAAATGTAACTTGCTCAAATTACTCCAAAACCAATCCTTAAACACAGGAAGAAATGTAAATTCAGAGACAGGAGAGCAATCTGAAGAAACAAAATGTGAAAACAAAAACAAGGGAAAAGGAAAAAGGGAAAATTTCAAAACCATGTCAAAACAATGATAGTGAATGGGATGACAAGAATTGCTGGGAAATGGAGCAAAGCTTTCCAGTTTAATCCTCATTGAAATCGCAAGATTTCATTCCTTTCCCGGTACGGAATGCTTTTCTTTTCAGGAATCGGAATGAAAATTTGAAATCAGAAAACCAAGTCTAAAGAGTGCTCTGGAAAGGAGATGTGATCAAAAAGAGTGGAATGGAAAAACTCCAGAAATTTTGGAAAAGGAGGGATCACAGCCAAGAGCACTGAGATGAAATGAGGGCCAGTGAAAAAGACCATAACTTGCTCAAATTACTCCAAATCCAATCCCTAAACGCAGGAAGAAATATAAATTCAGAGACATAAGAGCAATCTGAAGAAACAAAATTGTCATGGGTTAGTACAGTTTAGTTTTTAGTTATAAAAGAATGTAAAATAATTCTCCAGGTCAGGACCTGGGAATTGCTTTAGAAGAGATAGAGACCTATTAAAGAGTTAGTTAGAATATTGACATCTATTCTGACCACTGAAATTGTTAGCTGCGACTTTGGGAACTACCATATAAAACCCCTTGATTTCCTGTAGGCGGGGTTTTTTCCTTCTTCCTTTGGCCAGAGAGAGACAGGTAACATCGAGCTGGGCCTGCTGCTCCCTCCTTTTTGGGGGGGGAATCTGCCCTGAGGCCTGGCCGGATTCCATCGGCTCCTGGGTGAAGGGGGGAAGGAGTAGTTGCTGTCTTGTGGCAGCCACTTTCTTCAAGTTTCCTTAGAGCAGAGAGGGATCTCTGCTGGGCCCTGATGGGAGCTATGAGCACTGTCTGGGCCGAGGCTACCCCAATTTGCACTGAGGGGTAGGCTGAGAAGGCATTTATGATCTTGCTTGAGTTTTTTCCTAGACTGCCCGGGTGCTCCAATTTCTAATGTTTCTGCGTGAGTTTTTTCTTATCAGCTCGGCCTTGAACAACTAGCACTATGAGCTACAGAGAGTGAAAGACAAAAACTCTGAGAAGATTTAACTCTTTCTTAGCAACGTGAAGCTTCCAGAGCTTGGCCCTTCTCTGAGAGAGTAAAGAAGGACAGAGTGAACATAAAGAACAACAGCATGAAGTCAGTAGCAAGAGTGAAAAGCCTATTGGGACAGAGGGTTGAAGAGTTGGTTGTTCTATTCTTACCTGAGCCATGGAAATGAACTCTAAGTTATTCCTGTAAATTGTGGGAAAGATATGCATTTAGGAAGATGATTGTTTTGCGTGTAGATTCGAGCAAATGTGTTTGTGATGAACTAAGTAATATCCTATAAGATGCTTGAACAGAGATAAAGATGAGAAGCCCCCTGCACCAGTGAAGAACAGGAAGATATCTCTATACCTTGAAGTGAAGAATCCTTTGCTTTAGAGTTATTTATCTTTAAAAAGTGACACCCCAGTATGCAAAAGTCTAAGACCCATGACCCATAAGCAGCTTGGGAAACTGCTCCTGGGAGGGTCACAAAAGCAGGTTTATCTGGGCGGTTGTTTTTGTGACAGTTTAAAACACACAAGAGAACTGTTCTAAGTTGTCAGTGGGATCCATGACTGAAAAGGATACTCTTCCCCTAATGAATTGATGAAAGACTATTATCAGATAGTGAAACAGACTGAAAATTACAAGCTTTGTCTCTTTATATTGTTTTGCAAAAAAGTAAACAGTTTGTAAGAAGAAGGAAATTTTCTTTTGAAGTTTCATTCCATTTTAGTTTTTTTCCAACTTTCTGTTTTTCTATTCTTTTAGTGTAAGTTAATAAACTATTTGTTAATTTTAAAGTTAAGCCTGCTCTGTTTTTCTCCTAGTCTCTCTCTCACCAAGAGTAAGTACCAAAACCAAAATTTAGCGAATGTGAAACCACCTCCACAAATTATGGAAATGGAGGGATCACAGCCAAGAGGACCGAGATGAAATGAGAGCCAGTGAAAAAGGCCATAAGTTGCCCAAATTACTCAAATACAATCTTTAAACGCAGGAAGAAATGTAAATTCAGAGACAGGAGAGCAATCTGAAAAAACAAAATGTGAAAAAAACCCAAAAAAATTTCAAAACCATGTGAAAACAATGACAGTGAATGGGATGACAAAAAGTGCAGGGAAATGGAGCAAAGCTTTCCAGTTAAATCCTCATTGAAATTGCAAGATTTCATTCGCTTTGCTGAAAGGAAGGCTTTTCTTTTCAGGAATGGGAATGAAATTTTGAAATCAGAAAACCAAGTCTAACAAGTGCTCTGGAAATGACATATGATCAAAAAGAGTGGTGTGGAAAAAAATGCAGAAATTTTGGAAATGGAGGGATCACAACCAAGAGGACTGAGATGAAATGAGGGCCAGTGAAAAAGACCATAACTTGCTCAAATTACTCCAAATCCAATCCTTAAACATGGGAAGAAATGAAAATTCTGAGACAGGAAAGCAATCTGAAAAAAAAAATGTGAATAAAAAACCCAAAAATTTTCAAAACCATGTGAAAACATTGATAGTGAATGGGATGACAAGAAGTGCAGTGAAATGGAGCAAGGCTTGCCAGCTTAATCCTCATTGAAATCGCAAGATTTCATTCCCTTCCCTTTAAGGAAGGCTTTTCTTTGCAGGATTGGGAATGAAATCTTGAAATCAGAAAACCAAGTCTAACAAGTGCTCTGGAAAGGAGATATGATCAAAAAGAGTGGAATGGAAAAACTCCAGAAATTTTAGAAATGGAGGGATTACAGCCAAGACGACTGAGATGAAATGAGGGCCAGTGAAAAAGACCATAACTTGCTCAAATTACTCCAAATCCAATCCTTAAACGCGGGAAGAAATGTAAATTCTTAGACAGGAGAGCAATCTGAAGAAACAAAATGTGAAAAATAAAACGCCAAAATTTTTGAAAACGTGTGAAAACAGTGTTAGTGAATGGGATGACAAGAATTGCTGGGAAATGAAGCAAAGCTTTCTGGTTTAATCATCATTGAAATCACACTATTTCATTCCCTTTGCTGTAACAAAGTCTTTCCTTTTCAGGAATGGGAATGAAATCTTGAAATCAGAAAACCAAGTCTAACAAGCACTCTGGAAAGGAGATATGATCAAAAAGAGTGCAATGGAAAAAAAAGCAGAAAATTTGGAAATGGAGGGATCACAGCCAAGAGGACCGATATGAAACGAGGGCCAGTGAAAAAGACCATAACTTGTTGCCCTGGTTTTTCGGAGTTTTTTTATTTAGCCTTTTGAATTTCATAATGGAGTCAGATCTTTTAGTTACTGTACAATATAAGAGGAGTTTTCTACCTTTCCGACAGATGTAACATAAACAAATCCTTCGTTTTTCATTCTCTGTCCTTCCTTTGCATATTTCTAACCTGAAAACAACTTTGACAATTGGTCTGGCCACTGAGGCTGAGGGGTGGAAACCCCAAAAAGCCAATCTTCTGCTAGAACCACAAATGTATAAAAAGTAAAGAATAAGCAAAGGGGCTCTCTTCCTCCTCTCTCTGCTCTCTCAACCGGAGCTGCGATCGGAAGAACCTCTGCTTTGCAAAATATCTTGTCGGTGTGTGACTGCTTTGTGTGTCTCGGTCACAATAACTTGCTCAAATTACTCCAAATCCAATCTTTAAACGTGGGAATGAATGTAAATTCAGAGACAAGAGAGCAATCTGACCAAACAAAATATGATTATAAATAATGGAAAAAGGAAAAAGGCTAAATTACAAAACCATGTGAAAACAATGATAGTGAATGAAATGACCAGAAGTGCAGGGAAATGGAGCAAAGCTTTCCAGTTTAATCCTCTCTGAAATCACAAGATTTCATTCTATTTCCTGAAAGGAAGGCTTTTCTTTTCAGGAATGGGAATGAAATCTTGAAATCAGAAAACCAAGCCTAACAAGTGCTCTGAAAAGTAGATATGACCAAAAAGAGTGGAATGGAAAAACTCCAGAAATTATGGAAATGGAGGGATCACAGCTGAGAGGACTGAGATGAAATGAATGCCAGCGGAAAAGACCATAACTTGCTCAAATTACTCCAAATCCAATCCTCAAACGTTGGAAGAAATGTAAATTCAGAGATAGGAGAGCAGTCTGAAGAAACAAAATGTAAATAAAAACCCCAAAAATTTATCAAAATCATGTGAAAACAATGATAGTGAATGGGATGACAAGAAGTACAGGGAAATGGAGCAAAGCTTTCCAGTTTAATCCTCACTGAAATCACAAGATTTCATTGCCTTTGCTGAAAGGAAGGCTTTTCTTTTCAGGAATGGGAATGAAATCTTGAAATCAGAAAACCAAGTCTAACAAGTGCTCTGGAAGGGAGATATGATCAAAAAGAGTGGAATGGAAAAACTCCAGAAATTTTAGAAATGGAGGGATTACAGACAGGAGGACAGATGAAATGAGGGCCAGTGAAAATAACCATAACTTGCTCAAATTACTCCAAATCCAATCCTTAATTGCGGGAAGGAATGTAAATTCAGAGAAAGGAGTGCAATCTGAAGAAACAAAATGTTAAAAAAAAAGCAATCATTTTCACAACCATGAGAAACAATGATAGTGAATGGGATGACAAGAAGTGCAGGGAAATGGATCAAAGCTTTCCAGTTTAATCCTCATTGAATTCGCCAGATTTCATTCCCTTTTCTGAAAGGAAGGCTTTTCTTTTCAGGAATGGTAATGAATTCTTGAAACCAGATAACCAAGTCTAACAAGTGCTCTGGAAAGGAGATATGATCAAAAAGAATGGAATGGAAAGTGTTGTGTTCCTGTGAGGAATGGTTTTCCCCTCAGAGTCCCCCTGAAACCTGTGCTATGTAGTTCAACCCTTTTTCCCTATCATACCTACTCCTGACCCTATTGGCTCAGGGCCAATATCTTTCCTTGGCCCAAAACTAGATATACCCGTTTCTTCCTGGTTCACTCTCTCTCTCCTCGGCCTCCTGGAACATCACATCGAGAATAAAGCTTGGACGGAAGCTGGGGGTGAGAGCCACTCTTTTGAAATCTCGATTCTGTCTCTCTGAAATATATTTCCCTAAAACCCCTGAATAACTGAGCTAGCGAGAGCCGGGGGGTGGCTAGAGGGAAGTATAGTTTCAGTTGGCCCCCAACGTCGGTTTGTTATGAAATATTAATAAGCCCACGCATGAAGCGGGACTCCCTATTTCAGGGGTTAATAAAGCTCTTTGGGAGGTGCAACTACCTGGCCACTATCGGCTGCTTTCGAGCAGCTCGGGATGCCAGGACAGGGTCGGGACTTCGCTTTTACTACAAAAGTGAGTCGGCCTTTAGACAGAAAACCCTGACGTTGCAGCACGTGCCCCAGGGTCTGCTAGAAGATCACTATAGTTTAATAGTGAGAGGGCTTTAGGACCCTGCGCTGCAGTGTGTGGCGTAACGCGGTTAGAGATTTTTTTTTTCCTCTGCGGAACGGCTGGAGTTCCGTGTACCGGGGAAAACCGCGCGTTTTTGGGGTGGGCTAGCTACGGGAGGGTCCCGGGACAGAAGCCGGCACCGGGACACCCCCCTGCCCGTGTCCCCGCAGTCGGGAAAAGCGGCCAGAGACGGCCGCCCCGAGCCGCGGCCAGCCCGCCTTGCCTCTGATACCTCGGGAGCGAGCGGGCGCAGCGGTGTCTTTGGTTTTTCACGTCAGGGGTTAAGATTTTTCGAACAGTTTGCCTTTTAAAACATCAGAAACATGGGCATACGTTTATCGAGAAATCAAAAGTGCTTTTAAACAACTTAGAAACATTTCAACAGATCTAAAATTTCCTGATAAGCTCTTAATCAAATTTATTTCCTGGCTGTCAGCTGAGATTCCAGACAGTACTTTACAAGATATAAATTCGGTTTCATTTTGGGATGATGTGGGAAAATTAATAACTTTAAAAGTTGAAAATGGGGAAAACAAAATTTCTTTATTTATTCCAATATTCTTACAAGTACGCAAGAAGCTGTTAGAAGCAGAAAACAGCAGACAGCCATGCTCTCAGCAATTCCCTGTTCCCGAGAAGCAGGGATTCCCTGATTCCATACTGGATTCTGCTCCTCAAACTCACCCATCGTCCTTATACCCTCCTCTCCCACCTGTTTTCCCTCAGCAAGATGCACTTTTTTCCTCTCGGGGCTCTGGCCGCATGGATGAGACCCTGGGGGGCTCGCACCACGCGGTCAGCCCTGAAGGTGGACGGCATTGCATTCCTCCTCCTTCCCACGATCCCTTCTTCCCCCCAGTCCCCGCCCCGACCCCATATCTCTCACCCAATCCCCCACCCCACCCTTCTCCCCAGTGCCTCCCCCTCTCTCCGAGCGGCCGCGCCCTGGGGGAGAGGGGAGGGTCCCTTGCAATCACCAGTGCCAGCGCGGATGGGGGGATGGATAATGAAGAGCGGCTGCCAGCCCGCAGCACCGGAGTCGGGGGGAGTGGTCCCCCCGCTGTAAGGGCTAAGGAGCAGCCTAGCCTGGGGCCCCGGGGGAGGAGGGAAGAGCTGCCTGTTGCTGGACCCCAGGGAGGGGGTGGGACAACACCCTCTGGCTGCCTGGGCACTAGAGAAGCAGCAGGATTTTTAGCAACTCAGAATAATGATCAAGAAAGCATACCATCTGTGGCTCCTGTAGTATATGTAGGCAAAAGACATGTGCGTAAAGAGTATCTGCCTTTTTCATACCAAGATAAAAAAGAGCTGTGTAAAATGCAGAAACAATTTGGGAGATCCAGTGAAATATTTAAGGGCATGATGAAAGCTACCTTCAATTCAAATGAGATGGTACCCAGTGACATTAAAGATTTATTCAGATGCCTATTAACTCCCTCAGAGTATGACCTATGGGAAGGATTATGGAAAAAAGCTTTGAAAACAGTATTGCAGGAAATTCAGCAAACTCCTGATGCTCAGGACAGCGATGACAATGACATCACACATGATCATTTGTGTGGTGAAGGTGATTTATCTAGTGTGAATGAGCAAATTCGGTTGTTATCCGAGTCAGTTTTAGATAAGATCTGTAATGCTGCAGAAAAGACTTTTTATCAGATTCCATCACCTGAGATAAAGACCAGTTATGTTAACATTAAACAGTTTCCTTCAGAGAATTTCTTGCAGTTTGTGGACCGTCTGAGAAGTCAAGTGGAAAGACAAGTGCAAGACCCAGTGGTACAGGCAGAATTGATTAAGGAGATGGCTCAGAGGAATGCTAATGAGACCTGTCGTAGAATCATTCTTAGCCTTCCCCTTGACCCATTGCCTAGTCTCGCACAGATGATAGAAGCCTGTACCAGGAGAGCGGAACTTTTCAGTGCACCTGAAAGGAATCCGGGACTGACACACCCAAAGCCTGTGGCAGCTGCAGCACCAGGAGCAAGGAGGCAACCGATGTCATCAGACCAGCTGCAGCACATCATCTGCCACCGCTGCAAAAGGCCAGGACACTTCGCCAAGGCCTGCCTGGAAAACCAGAAACGCAAGTCAAAAAATCAAAAAAACTGAATTCACAGCGCGGCCCAGATTTTATCTCCTTGACGCGCCAAGAAAGAAATTTACAAGGCCATACCGTGGCAAATGTCTCTCTCTTAACAAAAAAGAGGGAGGGCAGGTCGCAGGGTGTGGGGGTACAGAAAAACAAAAATGTCAAATGTTCAACTAACAAGGTATGGCAGCCGCGAGGCCGATATAGGCTCGTGACTACCAAAGGTTTTCATTTCAGATCTACTGATTGGACAGTAATTACAGTGGACCTGCAAAACATTTCACAGGACATGAAGGTTAACTACATGGAACCGAACAGTGAGTATTTTGTTATTGGGGACACAGCACACACACCCTTGGAGGTTGAGGTAGCTCCCATGACCATTAAGGGAAAGATAACAGGCCTCATGCTGTTGGCACGCTGCATGCACCCACCATTCTACCTGGTAGAGGGGCAAGTTCTTGCCCAGGCCATTCCTATTCCGGCTGAGGTCCTAGCGGATGGAAAATCACCGGAAGTCTACTGGGCAGAGGTGGTGGGGGAGAACAAACCTTCTCTGGCATGTAACTTAGCCTGCGGGTCAGATCGCCTCCACGTGGAGGGGGTGCTCGACTCCGGCGCAGACATTACTGTTATACCTGAGAGCATGTGGCCATCACATTGGGAGCTGCAACCTGTGGCAGGCAAACTTCAGGGCATAGGAGGAATCACAATGGCAAAAATCTCAAAAAACATAGTGCAAATTGAGGGACCTGATATCAAAGATTGTTTCTTCCAAATTCCTCTACACCCAGAAGATGCCCCACGGTTTGCATTCTCGATTCCTACCATTAATCGAGAAGCCCCAATGAAGAGATATCACTGGAAAGTACTTCCCCAAGGTCTGAAATCTAGTCCTTTCATATGCCAACAGTACGTAGCCTCATTACTATCACCAGTATGTGCCAAGAGAAAGGATGCCATCATCCTTCACTACATGGATGATCTACTCGTGTGTGCCCCCAATGACTCTATACTCCAACACACGCTTGACCTAGTGGTTAAGGTTTTAACCTCTGCTGGATTTCAGTTACAGGAAGATAAAGTTCAAAGGATGCCACCTTGGAAGTACCTGGGTCTACAAATAACTGCAAGGACCATTGTTCCGCAGAAATTGGAAATTGAGTGTAATCCCAAAACCCTAGCAGATCTCCACTCCTTGTGTGGGTCTTTGAATTGGGTAAGACCTTGGCTAGGCCTCACAAATGAAGATTTAGACCCTCTCTTCAATTTATTGCAGGGGGAGAGGGAGCTGGTTTCTCCCAGGGAACTGATCCCAGAGGCAAAGACAGCAATCGAAAAGGTACAGAAAGCCTTATCAGAGAGGCAGGCTCATCGATGTGAGCCAAACATACCTTTCCAATTCATTGTTCTAGGAAAACTGCCACATTTGCATGGTTTGATCTTTCAATGGATCGAAGGGCAGAGAGATTCACTCTTGATCATAGAGTGGGTCTTCCTCTCTCACCAAAGATCCAAGACCATCACAGCCACAAGAGTTGATAGCTCAACTCATTCGGAAGGCAAGGGTGAGATTGTGTGAACTGGCTGGTTGTGACTTTACATGTATTCACCTTCCGGTCAAACTTTCTAAGGAGGGAAGGAACTCTCCCAAGAGATTGACCAAAGAGATGTTTGAGCATTTGCTCCAGAGCAATGCCAGTCTCCAGTTATCACTGGACAGCTACAGGGGACAAATATCAGTCCATGCCCCGTCTCACAAGTTGCTCAATGAGGAATTCCACCTCATTCCTCGTGAGAAGAGGAGTCAGAGACCACTCAAGGCTCTCACAGTGTTCATGGACGCATCCGGGGCTTCCCACAAGTCAGTGATGACTTGGAGAAATCCTCAGACTCAGCGTTGGGAAGCTGATGTGGAGTTTGTGGAGGGATCCCCCCAAGTGGCTGAACTAGCTGCAGTGGTAAGAGCCTTTGAGAAGTTCTCGGAACCAATTAATTTGGTAACAGACTCTGCTTACGTGGCGGGGGTAGTGTCCAGAGCGGAGCAGGCTGTGCTCAAAGAAATTGACAATGAACATCTCTTCAGATTGCTTTCAAGGCTAATTTATTTAATTTCTCATCGAGAACATCCGTTCTATGTGATGCATGTAAGATCACACACTGATTTGCCAGGTGAAATTGCAGAGGGGAATCGTCAGGCAGATTCCCTTGCTGCACCTGTTGAAAATGCACGTCTCCCTGATATCTTCCAACAGGCAAAGCTGAGTCACCAACAATACCATCAGAATGTGCCAGGCCTGATCCGTCAGTTCCAGCTAACATGGAGCCAGGCTTGAGCCATTGTGGCCACCTGTCCCAACTGCCAGGTCCAAGCGATGCCATCGATGGGTATGGGAGTTAACCCCCGGGGCCTTGGCAGTTGTGAGGTATGGCAGACAGACATCACACACATTCCTAGTTTTGGACACCTCAAATATGTTCATGTAAGCATTGACACACATTCAGGCGCAGTGTATGCCTCTGCCCATGCAGGGGAAAAGACTGAACATGCCAAGAAACACCTAGTGCAAGCTTTTTCAGTGTTGGGGATTCCAAAAGAAATCAAAACTGATAATGGCCCAGCGTACGCATCCAAGGGGTTCCTGGAGTTTCTCCAGCAGTGGGGAGTGGAACATAAAACTGGCATCCCTCACTCCCCCACAGGTCAAGCTGTGGTTGAGCGAGCACATCAGACGCTCAAACAGGTCCTGGCTAGACAGAGTAGTACGACTGTGTGGATGTCTCCACATGAGAAACTCTGCAAAGCCATGTTTACCATCAATTTTCTGAACTGTTCATTTGAAAACATGAGTCCACCAGTGGTACGCCATTTTAACAGTGGCAATCAGTTCAGATTGTCTCAGCGTCCACCGGTCATGATTAGGGATCCAGAAACTTGGGAAACCAAAGGTCCCTATGAGCTTGTGACCTGGGGTCATGGCTATGCGTGCGTGGCCACTCCCTCAGGCCCTCGGTGGATTCCCCAGAAGTGGGTGAAACCTTTTGTCCCTAAAAATCCAGCTCCTGCAGAAGAGGATAAGAGGCAAGTAGCCGTTGCATCCAAAAGAAGACGCCGCCGGATGGAAGAAAAAGAATCTTCCTAGATGTGGACTCCTTCTGGCAGAAACAGAAACTTTTAACATGTTTTAAAAATGTTTGTTTTTCCTTTCTAGAGAAAGCCTACCTCACACTCAACCCTGTGATGAACCCCATACAAGTTGCCATCTTGTTGTTGCTTAACAGTCTGGCAGCTGCATGGATCATCCCTCAGCCACGTCAAAATGTCTGGGTGACCCTGGCACAGACACTTCAGCAGGACAACATATGTTTGTCCACTGCATCAACAGAGAATCCTATGTCCACCTGTCTGGTAGGAATTCCATTACAGGCTGGAGAATTTCCAGCAGGATTAGACACACATAGGTCCAATGAAATTCCAGAGCCTAACACCTTCCGACCATACAAGGGTCATCAGCAGAAAGCTGGGATGACCGTGAACCCCTTAGAAGAGTGGTTGCCAAGTTTGCCCAAGGTATCTCAAGAACCCCAAGAATTAGAGTTATTGGGTTCCTCCCCTGCATCATTCTGCATACATTTTTCTATCTACCCAAAACCTCCTAACATTAATGAGTACCACAATATAAAACAG